>JAFVLL020035494.1:33885-116139 GCA_021397915.2 Tor tambroides | reverse complement strand
TGTCTTCTAAAATGGGGGGGGGGGGTCCTTGCTATTGAACCCTGTAAAATATCTCTAAATTTCTAAAGCTACAATAGATATGAATATTAGCATAGATACTGTTAAAATTGAAAGTGTCATATCTGTACCACTTGTAGCACCAAACCGAACTGTAAAAATAAGCAAGTTTGCAAACCTGTTTTCTTGCAAATTAATGTGAAAAGAAACTGGAAACATCAAGAGGTAAATGGGCCATGGCTGAGACATGAAGATTCATTCATACAAATACATGGGGAATCACATTCACAACAGGCTTTTATGGACTAAGAATATAGCAGCAATTTACAAGAAGGTCCATTCACATGTTAATGGTTCTCTGATGTTGGTTAATGGTGCACATGGCATGCAAGTAATTGTTTTAACCTGAAAAATGAGGACATAAATTCATTACTGTTTTAAATTACAATTGCCCTGTAAAATAATAAAATGATAACTAAAGGCCTAATAATGATTTTTTTTTTACAAGTTACAATGGTAATATTTATGTCTTATGTTCTTCACTGTCAAACGTTAAAATCTTTCCACCGAAATGTTGGTCATTGTGAAAATGCGTAATTGAATTCCCAAGATCCACATTAAACTCACTGCACATACAGAGATGAAGTTTGTGAGAAGCAGCATTTAGTGTGAATTGAGGCGCTGAAAACACAGTGAGACTATAAACTTAAATAAATTTCATAATCACACTAAGCTATAATCGCAATTTCAGATTTATTTTGATTAATTATGCATCCACATTTATTTATATTTTGCATTCAATTAAATTACTAGCTTTTCACTCACTCAAGATCCCAGAGAGACACTACTAGAGACCAACAGCCTAAATAAGTTCATAAAGAAAGCAAAACCTGGATTTACGGAGGTTGTTGCAGAAAAGACAATAATATTCTATACACTCCATGACATGCTTGCTGGAATGACTGTACCATTCACCTACCATGTGCACAGGCACCATCGGATCTGTTTGCACCACTGAAAGAACAAGGGATTTTATTGACTAAAATTCAGTACTGGGGCTTGAGTTATGCATTACTGTGAATGTCAACTGACATGGAATAATGGTTACAACCTTCCTGATGCCATAGAAATATAGGAGAACCAAAGTGGACAGAGAGCCTGCTACACACATACCCCAGCCACACAAGTGCACAAGGACATATATTTCCAAAAAAGACAACAAAGTGGCATTCCATATGCCAGACAGTAGAGTCCAAATTGGTAGTTTCTGATCTAGATATAATGTGATAGTGCTGATTTATTATACAGTGGCAACCATGGTACTCTGCACCGGTTTTATGAGTGTCTTACATCTTTGAGCCAGCAGGGGTAGTTTAAGGTTTTAGAGTTCTATGTGCCTTTATCGAGTTGAGCTCGCTGCTGCTCCTGGTACTCTTTCGAATCCTCCCAGGGACGCGGGCCACGAATGTTCTTCCATCCATCCAAGTCTGCATCCTTTAATTTCTGTAGGAACAAAAGAGATTATGCTATATTAAATGACCTTTTTTTTCAAAGCCACAAATCAAATGCACAAACAGAAATTTAATAACAATTATCAGGTCTCAAAAGCTACAAAGATATTCATAGCAAATGCATTAAACTTTAATCAAGTTGTTGCTACTTTGATAAACGGCCTGGATGCTATGCTACATAAACTAAAGTTCAAAAATATTTTTGAAAAAAGTTTCTTATGCTCACCAAAGCTGCATTTATTTTATCACAACTATAGTAAAAATAGTCATGTTGCGAAATATTATTACAATTTAAAATAACAGTTTTCTATCTGAATATGTTTTAAAACTTAATTTATTCCTGTGATGGCAGAGCTGAATTTTAAGCAGCCATTACTGCAGTCTTCAGTGTCACATGATCCTTCAGATATCATTCTAATATGCTGCTTTGCTGCTCAAGAAACATTTCTTATTATTATGAATGCTGAAAACAGCTGTGCTGCTTAATATTTCTGTGGAAACCATGCTAGCTTTTTTTCAGGATGAATACACGTCAAAAAGAACAGCAGAAATCTTTTGTAACATTATAAATGTCTTTGCTGTCACTTTCGATCTACCTTGCTGAATAAAATCTTCATGACCCCAAACAGAACACTAAACTACGCACACTAGTTACCAAAGATGAGTCAGCTACAGTGGGGTGTTTGTTTGTTTTATGATTCATAGTGGGTCAATGTAAGATCTAATATAAAATGATTAGGATGACACATGACCGGAGTTAATATTTATCATCTAATGAACAGCTGAGAGATGACTAAATATTCCTGGTTCCACTTGAGGGCGCTCTTCTACTACTGTCTGGAAGCAGAAGGTCAGATTTAATAGCATTGTAACTTCTTATAAAGGCTGCAAGGCTAAAAATAAAGTTTTTAAAGTCAAGGAGAATCACCATTGCAGTATAATGACAGCCTCAACCACCCACAGCCTGAAATGGAGATGCTAAATGAACCAAGTGCCATCCAGTGCACTAAGTCGAGACTAAACAGCTAACTAGACACTTTCCATTCAAAATAACTTACAGCATGCTAATTGCTGGGTCAGTCGGTTTCCCTGGAAAAACCTAGTGTTATGTGTCCTGCTTGACAAACTGCATGACAAAATTGCGGTTACAGTTCCCGAGTCACTCTGTGTCAGGTCCAAACCTGCACCGATTGCATTTAACAAGCCAGATGCTTAACCATTAGACTACCACAACCTCACTAGCAAGTAAACATAACTTCCTATCCACAGCAAAACAGCAGATGGCTCTATAAAACATTATAGCACTATAAAACATTAGTGCACACACACACACACAGATTCTCCATTTCATCTCATTCTCTCATTACCTCATACTCATCCTGAAGGATGTCTGACTGTTTTTTAGTGTTCACCCGGGCTTCCAGTGCAGGGTCCAGCTAAAACAAACATGTAAAAGAAAAAGAAAAAAAATATATAACAAGAAGGAAACTATTATAATGTTTTATTGAACAGCATAAATCAGTTCTGGCTGAAGTTCTGTCAGTGTCACTTGGCCTGTACATGAAAAGATTATATGACGTTTTACATACCTTCTTTTTTATCTTCTGTGCATCATATCTAATCTGAGTGAATTCTCTCAATCCAAACGACCCTCCCACAACCAGCAGCTTCAGACAAACATTATACAAACATTAAATATGAGGAGAAATATGAGCACTAAAATGATTGATTTTACAATAGCAGAAGGTTGACAACAGTGTTTAACATATATTGCCACTAAACAATTGTGATACCATCAATATGAAGAAAAAAAAACAGAACTGAATTATCTAAGAACATATTCCCCCGGTTTCACAGACAAGGTTTAAGCCTAGTCCCAGACTAAAGTCTAAATCTGAGCTGTTTATACTGAAAGAAACTTGCACTGATTGATCTTAAAATATATCAATGCCTTTGTTTTGTCTCAAGATGCACACCAGTAATGTTTTTTCTAAGGCAAGTTTATAACAATTACTTAAATGTCCTAATTGAACTATGGCCTAATCCTGGCTTAGTCTAAGCCCTGTCTGTGAAACCAGGCAATTCTCTCTTGTCACGCTAACTGTATTAATTTTTCATTGTTTTAGGCATCAATAACTTGATTTACATAATGTTTACATATCACCTCGTAAAATGAACACTACGAAATACACTGATAAAACCTATAATTGAAAAAAAAAAAAGAAAAAGGTACATAAACATTAATTAAATATTAGTATTATTGGACAAAAATTGTATCACACTCAATTTTCAAAATAACAGTTGACGGTCATTTAAACAACAGATTTATTATTACAGTAAATTACAATAAATATTACTATTATTTAAACCATGATTTCGGTATAGTTATTACTAAGGCTCGCTTATGTTACACAAATTTTTAAATCGTAACTAGAAACACTTGATGAATGACATCTCATCCTGCATACAAATATTACAGCGCTCACCAGCATCGGGATCCCATATTTCACTGTCCTGTTCTTTTGCAGTTTACGAATTTGATTCCACATGTTTAGTTAAGGCATGCCATTCTACAGTTTCACATTACTAAGAATAAAGTCAGTAGGACATAATTCAACATGACTCGACTGGGCGCCGCCATGTAAACCCGACTTCGTACAGCTTCATATTGCGTCCGTGTAGAACTAAGAAACCAGTTATTGGTTCCACTTTAAAAAATGAGGTATAAAAGCTAAATTACTGTGCGAATTACAACTAAGCACATTTTCAGGGTTAGTTTAGTTAAACTATAAATGAGCACAACAGATTTCTTAACTTTACATTTTAGAACTTATATTAGAACTTTATATTATATCTTGGAAATCATAAAGGACCTTCATACCAGAAAACATAAAAAAAAACCTCAAGAAATCAAATCTAGAGTTTTGTGGCTTTTAGTCCATATCTGTTAGCTTTGAGACCTTCTATCTATATGCTGGTGTACTCTCTAAACTTCGAAATAATGCACTTTTCCTTTGAGGAAATGCTGTCAGAACTGAAGCCGTTAAAATAAATAATCTTTCCTAGTTCTATAGGTACTTAGAAAATTGAATTATTTTCACGGTGTTTGTTAGTACATCAGGTCAAAGAACAAGAGCAGGCAATATGACACATCAATACCAAATCAATTTACTTAATCATCAGCTAAAAGTTAATTAAATCATGTACATTATCTGAAAATATAGGTATGTATGGGTTGTATGGGTCAAAATTATTATTTTTCTTTCATGCTAAAAATCATTAGGATATTAAGTAAAGATCATGTTCTATGAAGATATTTTGTAAATTTTCTACCGTAAATATATCAAAACTTAATTTTTGATTAGTAATATGCATTGCTAAGAACTTCATTTGGACAACTTTAAAGGTGATTTTCTCAATATTTTGATTTTTTTGCACCCTCAGATTCCAGATTTTCAAATAGTTGTATCTCGACCAAATATTGTCCTATCCTAACAAACCATACATCAATGGAAAGCTTATTTATTCAGCTTACAGATGATGTATAGATCTCAATTTTGAAAAATTGACACTTATGACTGGTTAAGTGGTCCAGGGTCACATATGTTCTTATACACTTTCCTGTTTCATTAGGAAAATACAGCAAATTATAATTTAAGTATTGATAAGTTGAGTAAATAAGATGAATAAATGTTCAAATGAGTTAATTTGGACATGTCTTTCCACTTTACATTAAAATGAATTACCTTCAGTTAATATAACACATTTCTCCTTCATACAAGCAATTAAAAAACACAAACACACAACTGTGATTGTTTCTTTATTTAAATTTTCATAATTCTTAAAGTTTTTTTTTAATAAGGTGAAGAAAAATACCTTTTTTGTTCTGTATAATAAAATATGTTAACTTTATTCCTTTATGAAGAGGAAAAAAACAAACAAAATAAGAAGTAAAAATACAGAAAACATTCCTCCTGGAAGGGAGTTTTTCAATGTTGCGCTTGGAAGCAGAAAGGGGAAGATCTGTTCATGAAGTCTGACTCATCATCACAAGAAAACGTTCAAAAAACAGTCTCATTGACAAGCATTTACTGTATGTAAAAAAGCGGATCAATCGTAACACATGATCATGCAGTATCACATGGGTCAGAGGTCACAATGATGCTGCCTACCACATGCTTTATGTACAGTATATTTGTAACCGTTTGTTGCATATTGTACATTTACACAGAGAAAAGAGTGTCAGGATTTCCTATCCCGTTTCCTATTCTCTCCTTCAATGTGACAAACACATTACGAAGTAGGATCTTCTGACAAGCATGTGAAGGCTGCATCTTTGTGACACAAACCCCAAGACAGGCTTCATGAACACAGCTGGAGAAAGAACAGGAAGTTGTATATGACACACAGGAAGGGCCTGGGCTGATAGGAGGATACAAAAATGACCGAACGTCATTGGGTGGAAGCTGCTCTGATGGGCTGATCTGGGACCAGTTCTGCTTGCTCTGCTTGTTGGTGCTAGATCAGCACTGAAGAGCCACTTTTAATCTCATAGTGCGTGAGCTATGTGTGTGTATGAATACGCATATTTGTGTGTTTGTATCAGAAGGCAGGTTGGCGGGGTCACGGTTCAGAGGTCACTCTCCCCATAGAGGGCGGTGGAGAAGGACATGTAGTCAAGAGCTCCCGGGACGGTGTCAGGGCCGGTGTAAGGCGTCATGCGGGCGATGCAGTACTCGGCCTGGTCAGGAGGGAGCTCACGCCGCAGCTCATCCGCCAGGATATAGTTCTGCATGAGGAGAGAGTTATTCATTTGGTTATTAATTTAGACACCTTTAACACTGGGAAATGATTTTTTTTGGATGTTGTATATGTACCTTGTCTCCAGCAAGGACTTTAAAGGATGCCATGACCTGATCAGCGGTGTCCGTGTCGGCTGTCTCGCGAGACATAAAGTCAATGAAGGCCTGGAATGTGACCAGTCCCAGTCTGTTAGGATCCACAATGCTCATGATGCGGGCAAACTCCGCCTCTCCCTACACACAGAGAAACAGGTCTTAAAAATCACTATGAAAACAATATGAAAGATCGTTCCTCACTGGGTTAGCACAGCTGATGCTATTTTTTTTTTTATCTAATCTTATCTTTTTCAACAACTGCTTTATTTAGAGATAATGGTCTAATATACCTGATTTTAATCCATGAAAATCAAAATGATCTGTTTCCTTACATCTTGATGAATGTAAATCTCAGCTTTTCCAGACTATATACCAAGTTAACTTTCTGCTTATAATGAGTGACGTTCCATAGGGATTATAACAGTTTAACTCAATTATATTTTAACAAGTGGAGGCTACTTTATGAACACTTAAGAAACTTTCTCAAGTAATAACCACATTAGTGTTGTTACTGTTAACTAAAACTATTGCTAAAACTTAAAAAAAAAAAAAATCACTTTCAGTAACTGAAATAAAGCTGAAGTAAAATAAAGTATAAATATTACATGAAAACTTAAACCTACAAAAAATAGAAATGTTGCATTATTAAAATATATAAAACTAAAACTGAAAAAATACAGCTATAAAGAAAAAAAGAAAAAAATGGGAAACCTAAAATTAAAATATATATACATCATTCAAAACGTTAATAAATATTATAATAGTATATATATATAATACTAAAATAACACTGAAACACATAGATCTAACCAGACTAATCAAGAGTTCAGGAAAACTGTCCTAAACCACATAACTCTGGCTTACCAGATAATACATTGAGGCCCGGTTTCACAAACGGGGCTCAGCTTAAGCCAGGACTAGGCCTTAGTTAAATTAAGATATTTAAGCAACTTTTACAAAAATGCCTTGGAAGAAAACATTAAGGTGTGCATCTTGACACTGACCTAATTTAAGATATGTCAGAGCAACATATTTTCAGTTGAGACAGCTCAAACATGCATTTTAGTCTGGGACTAGCTTAAGCCTTGTCTGTGAAACCGGGGGTATGATTCTAACTTTCTGCTTTACCATATTATCCACATTATTTTTCACTGTGGAAGTAAGCTATTTCATGTGTGAGACTTCCGATTCATTCACCGCTGTAGATGAATAACTAGAAAAATAACAGAGTGCAGTAAATGGAAAAACTATCTGTGCAACAAACCAGTACATTTATGAATAGACGAATAAATCTAAATAATATGACTAATAACCTACACCAGTTTGCTGCATCAAGCAGCATTATGGACTGTTTTTGTACTGTACAGAACTTAATTCAAGTTAAAAATGGCAGCACCTTGTTGATTATAAATCTGTTTTTCTAAGATATACCATGTAGTAAATATAAATCCATAGTTATCCCAAGTAATAGAAATAAAAATTTATATTATATCTTCTGTTTATAATCATATGAGGTTTATAACTTGACTATAATCCATGGACTTTTTTAATAGTTCATGCTACTTTTCCAGAAATACTTACTAAAATAATAACCCACATAGATATAACTAACCCAACAAAATCTGTCCGAAACCAGATGATAGCGCTGACTTACCAGATAAAACATGGAGATTAAAACTGCTTTACCATATTATACCCCATGTTGATCATAAATCTCTGATTTTCCAGGTTAATCCATAGGGATTATTAATATCAGTTTCAGATTCAGATTACATGAGTTACCAGTACATTATCCATGGGGACTACAACATTTAGTTTAACCTGATCACAACCCATGGAGATCTGAACTCTCTGCTTTACCATATTATAACCCATGGAGATGAGGCAGGCTCTGAAGTCTTCTGCATCCATCATGCCTGTTCTCTTCTACAGGAACCCACCAGGGACAAACAGAACCAGGTAGTAGCAGAGAGAAAGATGAAGAGCGAAAGAGGACGGGAGGAGTATAGGTGAAGGAAGTCATTTTAGAGGAAGGTTTGAGAGAAAATGAGAGAGCGAAAGGAGAAAGAAAAATAGAGTAGGAAAAAAACAAAACAAAAAGAGTGTGGTTAATGGTTGAACTCCCTAACTTGTGTTGGTGTGTGTACCTGTGCGTCGTTCCCGATATCGAAGCCCAGACTGATAAGGCAGGCTTTGAACTCCTCAGCGCCCAGTGTGCCCGAGTGGTCCTGGGTGTCAGAGCCGTGGGCAGGGTCAGAGGTCAGCAGCGTGGACATGCAGTACACACATGGGAGGGGTGAGGGAATATCATGCAGACATGTGGAGGGGTGGAAGAGGGTCCATGCAGAAGTGAAAAACGAGACAAAAGAAGAGAAAAGTGCACAAACGTTAGGACAAACTGTGCAGTACTGTGCCGTGAGTGAGGACAGAGAGTGATTGTGAGGACAGATCTGCTAAAAACTGTGCCCGTTGTGCTCGGTTAACTATATTGTGTTGTTTTAACGATGTTAAGGTGTCTTGGGCGGCACTGTGTGGGATTTTAGTGCAGCGTTAGGTTTCAGCGTGGCAGCCTGTAATCTGGGACTTGTGTGGGTGACATATACCATAATTCCACTCTATGCATATCAGGTCAAATATCCAAACGCATTGTTATGAAAGTAAAAACTTGGATATTTGTGCATTTTGGCAATTCTGAATGCTATTAAATCGAGTACTTAAACAGGACAGGAACCGCAAGGTACCAGGTTTGTACTCCACTTCAATTTAAAAAATGAAAAATTATTTAAAATTCAATTAAATACTGAGTTCAATATTATTTAGGGTCGCAAAAATGAAGTAGAACTCAAATTTGATTTTAAAGGAGGTAGAATTAAAATGAACTTAAAAAATTACGTCTGGCAAAAGAAGCTTTGTTGGTCTTGTCTGAAAGTTTAAAAAAGGCTTGAAGTTTCAAAGCTTTTAGGGCTTACAGACTTGAACCAGGATGGAAAAACATTTCATTTCCCAGAATGTCATTACCTGCTGAATTTCTCTTAAGTGTAATTTACTAAGTTCTACTTTTTGTCATTCCAATTCAACTTCCTATAACTTCCTATAACTTATCAGCTAAAAGGGAACCATTTTTTTCTGTTCACACCAAGAAAGATACCTATAACAAGAAGTATATTGGCACCCACACCAATGCACGATAATGGTGTGTTTATCATAAGCAAGTGCTAGAAATTTGTTCTCTGCAGCTTTAAATGTCAAGCTCTTTAAAGAAGGATGATTACTGACTGGAATACCGATTCAATGTTTTTATCATTCTTTAGCTAGAAAAAAATCACTGTGAAAGTCATTCAAGTGATATCATTCCTCTGTGCCGTTATTGTTAAAGGGTTAGTTCACCCAAAAATGAAAATTATCCTGTTATTTACTCACCCTCAAGCCGTTCTAGGTGTATATGACTTTCTTCTTTCAGACGAATCCAATCTGAGTTATATTAAAAATTGTCCTGGGCTCTTCTAAGCTCTATCATTGCAGTCAGGGGGTGTTTCTGTTACACAGTCTAAAACACGTAAAATAAAGTGCACAAATACATAAAATAACGTGCCTCACACGGCTCCGGGGGATGAATATAGGCCTCCTGTAGTGAATCCATGCATTTTTGTAAAAAAATAAATAAATAAATATTTAAAACGATATAAACAGTTTCGTGTAACTTCCGCTAGCTGTCGTATGCATGTTCATGAGAGACTGGAGGCCTTTACTTATCCCCGGAGCCGTGTGAGGCACGTTTTTTTATGGATTTGTGCACTTTATTTTACGTGTTTTGGACTGTGTAACAGAAACACCCCCTGACTGCAATGATAGAGCTTAGAAGAGCCAGGACAATTTTTAATATAACTCAGATTGGATTCGTCTGAAAGAAGAAAGTCATATACACCTAGGATGGCTTGAGGGTGAGTAAATAACAGGATAAGTTTAAGTTGTGGTGTGGACTCTGCTATTCTTTTACATGTAGAACAATTTTTAAAAACTACTTTATTATCTTTATCATCCTTTGTATGAATGGGCCTTTAAACTTTAAATTTTGCCCAAGTCTGCAAGGTACCACCCAAAATGTTGCAGCAGCCAATCATAAAATTAAAAAATGAAATGTTTTTAACTAACAAAAAGTTCTGCTATTCTCTGTCGGTTCCCACCCAGATGAAGTGACCGAGTTACGGTCTCAGACGTCCTGCTGCTCTTAATGATGTTAAACTGTGGTGTTGGACTGTGTGGTGTGATACTGACTCGATCAAAGTGGTTGAACGAGGCTCTGAACTCATTCATTTGTTCCTGGCTGATGCCTTTGGCGTCACGGGTCAGAATCTGGTTCTCGATCTCATTGATGGTGCGAGCGATGGTGGTGAGGAGCTGCTCCCAACCCACACGGATATGCTAGAAGAAGAAAAGAGACTTCAGGAACATAACAATCCGCTGGGGGTTTGGATGTGAGCATTTGAGAGTTATATGTGTGTATACCTCCATGGTGTAATTAGTGTGTTTGTTGTCAAATATAAGTGCTTCCTGTATTAGTTGATGGTCTCCCTCTAGCTGGTCGATCTTTGGTTTGTAGTTTACAATGCTCTTCTCATACTGCCGAAGGTGGGTCAGCTGATCCTCCAGGGTCCCGTGCATCTCAATAGAGATTCGGCCAATTTCCTAAGCACAGAATATTAAAAAAAAACTAAAATAAGAGGCCACCCACAATCCTTCCTGAATCTTTGCCCCAAGGTTTTTCCTGCAAATCTTTCTCCAGCCACCCAAATGGTTTTCAGAGCTAATTTAGCAGTATCTGAAGCATTTTTCCTCTAAGATGATTGTTAACATATGGTGAATTTTAATGTGGCCAAGTACAAGGTAGGGCTATAGTAATATTTTGACTAGCCCTACTTATATAAGGTTATTTTTTTGTTTAACTTCCCATGGCATTTTAAACTAGAAAGTCCTGTATCTACTTTTCTCCAAATGGTTAGTTGATCTATAATATATCCTAGTTACCAAAAACATATATTTAAAAAAATTATTTGATTAATTGAAGTAATTTGTAACATTATAAATGTCTTTACTGTCACTTTTCTTCAATTTAATGCATTTATGCTGAATAAAAGTATTAATTTCCTTCCAAAAAAAATGGTAATGTAAATCAACCAAATTTGCTTGTGTCTAATCAGCAAGGACATTTTTGATGTCTTTTCTCTGAAGTTCTCTGAAGTACCCTAAAAGAATGTGATTCATTTTCTGTCAGTAGAACTCATGTCTCACCTCCATCTTGGTCTGGATCCAGGGCCCAATGACATTTGCCTGATTAGCAAACTGTCTGCGAAGTCTCTCATTATTCTGCTGACGAGCGTGTTCTTCTATCAGGGCCTGATCTCTCTGGGGTACTAACTGCCTCACCTGAGAGGACAGAGAGAAAAGGGAGATTAGAAGAAAGCAGTATGGAGGTGAATTAAACAACTCTCATTGTACCCATTTTCTTACATAATTATATATAACATGTCACATATTTGTCTGAAAACTCTGATTCCCTTCTGCTTGTCCTGCTCAAGTGTATTTTCTGACCTTATCCCATTTGGCATTGATCTCCTGGGGGTTGATGGTGGTGTAGGGGTTGGTGCCAGCCATGTTGACGTGGTATGTCTGCACTATTTTAGCAATTTCATTATGGATGCCTAGGATGGCCTGTCGTTCCTTATCTGCCTCAGGCAGTGTGGCTTTAAATTGCTCATGGGCTGTGCTGAGTCCCTGATACACACACACACACACACACACACAAAGAGAGGTGCAATAATTTTCCACAACATTCCCCCTCTGCAACTTTTCAATTTTCACTCTTATATCAACTTTTATGTGAAAAGCATCAGAACACTTCACAGTCACATTTGAAATAAACCAAATGGATAGATGCATAGATGGACGGATGGACAGACAGACAGATGAGTTAATTCTGTGTTGTCCCTTTCATTTTAATGGTTTAATTAAATCTATCATAATTAAAAAGAATGTCTAATCAATTGAACTCATAAAACAAACTATTTAATTATTTATTAAAAATGTAACAATAGTCCCCTATGATTATTTTTTCTGAATTCTGTTTTAATGTTTCTGGATTCTAATACCCATTTATTATCAAAAAAAAAGGTCATATTAATGCATAAAACTAATTAATCTTTTAAACTGTAATAAAATAAAAATGTAATAATTCCTTTAAATTCTTGGTAAACAACAGAGGTTTACAGTATAAATTAAAACATGGACAAATATTTGATATTGTGTAATATTCCTTAAAAATATTTAATGTTATTTTAATAGGGCCCTAATAAGAGAACAAATGGGAAGACAGATCAACAGATATTCTGCATGAATAAATGAGCATGAGAATTGATGGATAAAAGATGAATGTACTATACCTGTATCTCCTCAATGGTGTGGACGATAAAAGTGTCCTGCAGGTCTTCCATGGCTCCCTCCATCCAGTTGTTAAAGGGCGCCGCCCTTTTGGCAAACTCCAGGTACAGTTGATCAATCGTTTCCAACAGTTTCTCGGTCCTCTGAAGGAAGAGACAGAACCAAGACACACATTTGAGTGCACTGCACTTACAGAACAAAATCACCAAAGAAGCAATACTGCCCTTTCCTGCGGGTCAGAATAGAAAGAATTAATTCCATGGGGGCATATGATAGAAGTGTTTTACCTGCAAGGCCTCGCTACGTTTCTGAGTTAAAACCCCCAGTGAATCCCACTGATCACAGATCCGCTGACAGCGAGCATTTACACTGGGAGAGTCATAATACTCCAACTCACTAGAGAGAGAATGAGAGTGAAACTATTAAACTACTTCAACAGAAGATTACAGATTATGTAAGCTACAGATGAAATGTTCTGTGTGTTCTGCTTTAGAACAAAACATTTAAGCTATAAAGCATGAAGCAATGTCTGGATCAGATTTTTTGGTGCATTCACTGACTTCAGCTCCTGTGCGATGGCAGCGATCTGTTCCACTCTGTCCTGATGAGCTGCAAGGTCACTCTCAAATGCCTCATGCTTCTTCAGCAAAGCTTTGATGTCCGAGAGGGATGCAGTCTCGTAGTCTTTCTGCTGCAGCATCTCCTCCTTACCTACAGGGAGCAGCAAAAATCAGCCATACCGTAGAGAGAATGAGGAACTCAATTCTTATAAACCAATAAAAGGAAGCATTACCGTCAGTCCAGGCCTCATGGATGGCAGCTTTCTGGCGAAATTTCTCTGCAAGATGGTCGAGTCTCTCCAGTCTGCGAATCTCATTCAGCAGCCACTCTTCATAACCCTTCTCTGCTCCCTCAAGACTTCCCCAAGCATTGGAGATATCCTACACATGCAGATGATTAATTGAACATCACAGATCCAATTAAGGGAGTTAAATGCTCTGAATCCTGGGGAGATACTTAGGTCGTAAGTGTGTTAGGTTCTCACCGAGACCATCTTCCCCTCTGAGGGCATGAACGCAGGCCGGTTGCTGAGGCGGAGTTTGGTCTGCAGTGTGTTGAAGTTGATCTCCAGCTGACATTTCTCCTGAACTTTGGGTGGTTTGTGCAGTCGTCGGTAGTCACGGAAATCCTCCAACTTCTGCTGCATGGCCTGCATGGTGTTCTCTGGAACGCGGTTCTCCAACCATGGGATTGTTCTGCGAATCCACTCCAGGAGCTGAAGAGAGCAAGCGACAGAAAAAAAACGGGGGGAAACAACAAAAACGGGAAAAAAAGAGGATAAAACATTGGAAAAAGTTGGGAGCAAACAGAATGAGATCAAGGAGGTAGAGAGAGAAAAAGAGAAAGTTTTAAATATGGTATATATTGTTTTTCATTATGAATTTGACGCAGGGTTCACATAATTGAATTAATACATTTCCATGACTTTTCCGGTCATTCTGGATCTTATTATTTTTTTAATTTATCTTTTTTATATATATATATAATTATTGTAGAAATATTTAATTTAGAGATTCCTCTCACAAATATTGATTTGCGAATTGAATATTTTAAAGCTGAGCATTACTAAAACAATTAATTTTCAGTACAAAAATTTCCATGATCCTTTAAGATTTTCTGCATGGTCTGCAAAGCAGAATTTTAAATGCCCTGTTTTCAATGACCTTAACAACACTGTAGAGTAAATGTGCTAGACATTAGCTGAGTTTCGGTTACTGAAATTTCTCACTGGCCCTAAATGAGCACAGGTTGTGACAACAGGAGAAGAGAGGCGGGGAGACGAGAAGAGAGGAGGAGGATGGGAGTGAACAGGAGAGAACATGAATGAATGTGCTCACATCACTGGCCAGTTTCTCATAGTCTTCCATCAGTTGCTCGTTCTCCTGATTGACAGCCAGGACTTTGCAGATCCGATTGGCTGCTGTCTCGGCCTGAGGGGGTAAAGGACAGAGTGAATCTGCTTCTGTTTCTGTGGAAACCACATCAGCGCTATGGCAACGCCGTTAAGGTTCTGTGTGTTTAAGTGCGTTTAGGTGCTCAAGTCACTTTATTACCATTAACCAAATGCAATCAACTGCTATGTCAATATCATATAACCCTTCTGTACATGTTTAATTATAAATGTGTGTATTTTTGGAGGGGGTGGGGTGGAGGTAAGGAAGTGAGTTGCAAGTCTAAAAGCCAGAAAGGAAGAGGAGAAAACAATGATAAACTCAGTTTAGCGCTGTCAGTGACAGACAGAGTTCAGGCAGTGACTCTCAGTTTTATGATCATCTTATGAATGCTAATCTGAAATGTTGCTTATGTTGGCACAAAATTGCTATCAATAGTTGATTAAGAAGTTATACTTTTTTATTGGAAAAGCTGCTGTGAAAAAGCATTTTCTTTTACCATTTCTGTTGAACAGTGCAAAGGTTTAACTTTCTAATATAAAAAAAAAAGAAAAATCAATGAAAACACGAATGCACAGTTTCAGTTTTCATTGTTCAGTTGAAGAAAAAAACTAAATTAATTTTTTTTACTATTGATGTTATTTTTGTATTTTGTGTTTAAAATAAAAATATAAAAAAACACATATTATAGAAAATAATATTTACATTTAAATTTATTACGATTAAAATCCAAAAATTAATCAAACAAAAACATGATATTGCTTTGTAAAAATAATACTGAACTGGCCATCAAAATATCAGAATTCTGTCATCATCCACTCATCATCATGACACTGCAAACCCAACTTTTGATTTAATAGCTTTTTTTAATCCTGTAGAAAACAAAGAGTCTGTGACTGCCACCAAAACTATATTATATTGTCTCTTCTAAATAAATTAGTTTGGTCAAGATACAATTACTGGACCATGATGACACCAAGTTTTAAAAAAAATCCAAATATTGCATACAACAATCATGCATGGGTATGGATGTGAGGAAGTTTTTCTGAATGCAGAACTGTCTGGTGGGTTTACAGTCAGACTCATGCCTTATAAGAGTTGACAGGATCTGAATGTGCAGAGAACACACACCCAGCATATAGAAACTATTTATCGAGGGATGTTAGTCATGAGCTCAGAAACTCTCACAAAGAGTTGAGGAAACCCAGCTGGATGTGATGAATCAGCACAGTGAAGTAGTAACTTTCACCCTGTCAGTGAGGAACATGCTTTCTCTGAATTAACTATTATCTGAACTGATTCAAATACACGAGTCTGTCTAAACTGATTCAGAATTAAAAAGTCTAAACATTCTTTTGTGGTATATGCTGCTTATGATGTGGCTGCTCTGGCTTAAGGCTCAAGAGCTTGTCTAAGCTGATTCACTGCTGAGGAAATAGCTATTGATTTTAAACTAATTTTCTGGACTAAGTCTGTACTAACACACAATGAATTATGAACAATAAAAGTCATTTGAATAGGAATAAACCGACCGCTCCAGTGAAGCTTCCTGCTGAATTTTAGCTGGACATGATCGTCAACGTGTATTTTGCTATGTAAAGAAGTTTGATGGTTCTATACCAGAGCCCTGTGTGTGCGTACAGATGTGTGGAGAAACAGAGCTAGGTGTGTTATGTAATATTACAGCAGGGTTGTCATGGAAACAGCCAGAACTGAGACAAAACCCAGGAAAGAAAGAAATTAATATCACAGCCAAACAAGAAATAAGTAAGAAATCACAATGAAGTTTAGATCATCAAAAGAGCAGGTGCGTTCTTGATCTGTAAGTGACATCATTCAAGACTGACCTCACCACAATATCCCTTGTGAAAAAGAAGTTTGCTTAACTGTAATGTGCACATCAAATCTTAAAAGTATATTTTAAAAAAACTGTACTTGCAGATAGCAACATACTTGCAATATTAATGAAATTAAGTGTACTTAAAGATATTGTTTCTTAACACACTTAAAAACAATTTTAAAAACTTTGTAAATAAAAATGTTTACTTTAACGTATGTTTATGTGTTGACTAACTAATGCAAATGTAAAATACTTGATTTTAATTTTACACTGTAGTGTGTTATTCAATATCACATTTGAAGTTTATATTTTAAATGTACTAAATTGCAACTTCATTGCAAATTTATAGTTACAAATATATTTAAATACATGAACAAAAATTTATTCTGTTGAAGTTTCAATATAAATGACATTAAAGTATATTTTAGTTTACCATAAATGCACATGCAGCAGAACACTTTCACCATATCTCAAAGAAAATCAATAGAAGTACTTATGAAATTACATAAAGATGTACTTAATGCCTACTTAAGTGGGTAAAAACACTATTTGCATCAAATTGCATTTAATATAAATGTAAACTGTACATCATTTTCATTTAATTGAAAATAACATGCAATTAAGTGTTTGAAAACATTTCATATTCATTTCAAGAATATTCTTTTTAATGTATATTATTTCTATAATAATTATTCTTTTTAAAAGTGTGCTAAAATATCTCTCTTTTTCAAAAAGGGGTTCAGGTTAGTGAAGAACGCATCTCTTACATTTCTTTATTGGCACTGCTTTTTAGGGTTCTGATGAAAGCAGAGATCTGATTGGATGTCTAGATTTGACTGGGTTTGTGATGTGGAAGCTTGTGTCCTGATTGGCTGATGTCTGTCTGCGCTCACCTTCTGTTTGCCTGAGAAGGCGTGGTAGTAACATGACACATACGTCATGATGGCCTTTTCATCGGGACGCAACGTACTAACGATATCTGCCCAGGGAAAGAGGGAGCAGGAACAGAGAGAGAAAAGGAGGTGGAGAGGAAGGGAGAGAAAAAAGCACAGAGTAAAAGACTGCATAGACACAAAGACAAACGGGGAACAGTTCTACAGAAATGATACAAGGCATGAAGAGGTCTCCAGGAAGTCTCATTGACTCCAGGAACGTTTGAGTATTTCTTTAGGAGACTGGAGTGGAGACACACTCATGCCTTCATCATAAGACTTCATATCCTTCATGCAACAGGTGGAAAGACTCATGCAACTGTAGGAGGAGCATGAGCCCTGAGGGGCGGAGCTTAGCACTGCAAAGAGTCAGAGAGAGGCAGACTGTTAGGAGAGTAGGAAACCACGACAGCCAGTAATCACTGCTACTGGTGATCACAAAACCCAGTGAGCAGAAACAGAGTGAGGGGAGGGACGTATTGGGTGAGTGTAGAAGTTCATGACATTGGAAGGGGTGCCCTGCGATACCTTCTGCGCCCCAGAGAAGGCATGGTAGAAGCTAGAAACGTAGGTCATGATGGCCTTCTCATCAGGACGGGCTGTACCAACAATATCTGTAGAGAAAGAAGGGGGTGATATTAAAGTAATGAGAGAATAAATTAATAATCAGAGCACATCACACACTTCAGAGGCCCATCTGAGCTGACTTCCTGTGTAAAGAAAGCATTGTTAATGTGAATGGATATGAAACTATTATAATCAACCTAAAATTAAGCTAATCATCAAAATGTCTGAACAAGTTTTGACTTTACTGAAGGAAATACTTAAAGCAAAAAATGCTTCTGAGAAACAAAATAGCTGTTATAGATTTTGGTAAGTTTCGGTTTTTGGTTTTTGTGTAAATGAAATGTTCCAGTATAGCCACTTGATACTTTTCTCCTTTTGTTATAAATCAAATGTTCAGATGCAAATTATGCTGGTTTAAATGTCACCAAGGCAATTTTATCTAGCTTGTGGAGATACTTTATAGCTGTAAAATTTCCAGCTTTCATTAAAAATTAAAAGTTCAATTAAAGGAAAATGTATTGATATAATAAACATGACATACTATAATAAATAAACAAATATTAAGAGGGAATTATAGTAAATATATATTAGTATAAATACTATAAATGTAAAATATATATATATATATATTTATCAGTATAAATCTTTTTTCTGGGACATTACATTGTTTCTGGGACTGCTACACTGTTAAAATAAAATGTATTATTTTTTGTGTTGGGGCCCGTAAAAATGTGTATTTGTGTATTCATCTGTGTGAACTAAAAAACAGCAATGTTGACACTGTTTTTCTGTGTAAAGTGGCTTTATGTTTAAATAGAAAGTTGCAAGAAAGAAAAGACAGTTCAGTATGCAAATAGATGTACGAACGAAGACCCATTTCAATTCATTATGCAAATATTATTCCCATCTTGCATGCTAAACATTCTATCAACGTAAATCAATGAAAGATTTTCTAACTTTGATCTTAAATTTCTTTTAAAAAAAAAGTATAAGTTAAGAACAGAACACCAAAGCTGTGTGTCAAGCGGCTCGGGCTGAATTCATTGCACAAGCTTAATACTTAGGATTTAAATGTTTGAGGAACATCCATCTAGTGCAACAATCTAAATGTGACCCTGGACCACAAAACCAGTCTCAACTAGCACAGGTATATTTGCAGCAATACCCAAAAATACACTGTATGGGTCAAAATTATTGATTTTTTTTTTTATGCCAAAAATCATTAGGATATTAGGTAATGATAATTGTCACGATCCGCTGGAGTCAGGGAACGAGGAGATACAAATCAAACAGGATTTTAATGGAATCAAAAAAACCAAGGAACACTGGGAAGATGGAAACATAGAAATGACGTATAAGACCAGATGCTAGAGACGGAAACACAGGGCTTAAGTAGGAGAACTAAACGAGGAGTAAACTAGATAATTAAACACAGCTGGAACTGAATCAAAACAAATAAGAACAGGAACAGGAAGACCAAATTAGGGCACAAGGAAACATAAGGGAGGAAAAACACAGGACACAGGGACACAAGTCTGACAATCATGTTCCATGAAGATATTTTGTAAATTTTCTACAATAAATATATCAAAACTTAATTTTTGATTAGTAATATGCATTGCTAAGGACTTCATTTGGACAACTTTAAAGGCGGTTTTCTCAATATTTTGATTTTTTGCACCCTCAGATTCCAGATTTTCAAATAGTTGTATCTTGGGCAAATATTGTCCTATCCTAACAAACCATACATCAATGGAACTTTCAAAAAATTGACCCTTATGACTGGTTTTGTGGTCCAGGGTCACAAATAATATCCTAAACATCCTTTCGAACAGACTATGTTAAGGAAACATCCACAATCTTGCCTGCAGTAATGGGGTGAAATTCAACCTACACACATACCTGCAGTCCTCCTACAGCTCTATATTTAGACAGAGGTCTAACCTAATTTCCCAGTGAAGTGGAACAGAAAGAAACCTGTCCTCTACATGTCTCACCTTCTGCATCCAGCATCTTAGGGATGTCCAGGTACTTTTCAGCGACATCAAAGGCGGTGTTCAGATTAGTCATTGGGTCGTCCTAAGTGAGAGCAAACATCAAAGCATGGGTCATGGTCTTTCATACTGCTGGTCTCTATATGTGGTCAGAGGCTCTGGTAATGTCTCACCTTGCGCAGTTTACCGTAATCAATGAGCTCTGGACGATGTCTGTGAATGAGTGCACAGAAGCCCAATCCATCCTTCCAACTGACAGGGAGAGAGACAGAAAGAGAAATGTAATATATGATGCTGTAGCTCAGCGTTCAGTTGCAGTATCTCTGTCAGTCAGTCTTGATCTTTTCCCATCATTCACTCTGCTTCTCTCTAATCCTCATTTCCTGTCTGCTCACCTGATGTGGAAATTCTGGATGTTGACATTTTTGTAGGGAGCTGTTTTTCTCTGGCACCACAGCAACAGGCCTTCTTTAGCTGAGGTCTCTGCACGCGCACACACACACACACACACACACTTGTATAAAATGGAATTTCAGGAGTGGAAAGATAAAATTGTCATTTAAATGACTCACACATTCCTGACATTACGTTTGTATTAAACAATGAATATTCAGAAATCCAAAAGAGCAGAACTGTATTTTTAGTCAGCCATTCTGTTCACTCTCATGTTATAATTTATTTAACTGCCTGCTTACTGCCTTTTTTCTTCAAGATCTAATGCATCACCTAGGCTATAAACTGAAAAGTATGTATGTATGTGTGTGTGTGTGTGTGTGTGTGTGTGTGATATTTATATATACCCTCCACTGAGATATCCTGGATGGCAAAGCGGAGGATAATGGTCCAGATCATCCCCAGAGTCATCTTAGCGTTCCCATCAACAATCTCTGAGCAGAACAAACACACGCACACACCAGCATCACATTTACTGTAACAGCTCAACAATGAGATCATTTTACAAACTAAAGCCAGAACCAGAAAGCAGCTTATATAATTCAGATAATTCTGCATTGATAAGAAATTAGACTTGCAAGTATAATAAACATGCAGACAGTTTACCATTTACATAAAACTATATAATTTTCTAGAATTATATGCATCATTTATAAATGTTTTTATTTCTTTTTATAACTTCACTTTATTTTGCATTACAGTTATGACAACTTGTAAAAAATGCTTTATTGTTATGAAAATAATGACACTCGCAAAAAAAAAAAAAAAAAAAAGTTCTACAAATATGCTTCATTAATTAATTATTACTTATTTTTCTATTTTGATTTTCTGCTTACTTCACTACTGTGAAAATTCCTCTGGCATCCCTCCACCAACCCAAATACACATTATTTTCATTATTTCAATTATATCTTAAATATAATTTAAGCTTTATTATTTAGGACTGTAGAGAGCAGGTTGTGAGCATTAGTGAGTGTTTAGCAAGGTTATAGGGTCTAAAGTGCAGTAGATTAGATTTGCTAGAATAATGTATGAATTCATTTCTAAATATGCCAAAAGTTTCATATTCAATTCATTTCATATTCAATTATTTGTTTTTATTTTTTTACACATAGATGAGGATGGGAAGTCCCAATTTAAATATCTAGGTAAACATGCGTTTCCTCTCCCTGTTCTTAAGCTAATCTCATAATACACTCTACACACATCCCAGTATGTGTGTCTAAGTGTATCCCGGCTCTGCCAGACACACACACACACACACACACACACACACACAAACTGGTAACAGTATGTGACCAAGGCAAAGGCTTTGGTAGATGGCTAATCTGTCTGGAATGCTGCTCTGGATTATACATAGAGAGAGAGAACAGCTAACATGAAAAATACACACACACACACACACACACACACACACACACACGCACGCACACATACACACATACTATAGATTGGTCTAATATATGTCAGCTATAAACAGCATGTCTAACCTATTTAACTGTATGCAATGGGGAGGGGCTTTATATGACATGAGATACAAGTACATATCACATACAGGCAGAGCGTCTGATAGTCATTGATCTCACATGCTGAAATGCTGAACTCATGACCCTGGAAGCCTGCAGGATATAGGTCACTGCTGAAGGGGGGGGACCTACCCTCTGCTCCAATAGAAACCAGTTTGACTCCTTTGCTTGCAATAAAGTCCAGAGCTTTATTCACATTGGAGATCTTATGGACTCTCATCTTTCCTCTCTCTGGTTTGGCCAAGCGTTCTCCTACAGAGAAAGAATTTAAATATTACATAATATTACATCACTCACAACATTCTGCCCTCAGGTGACTTAAACATGTACATAAATATTTTTATCACATTTTTATTCCTGACAGTTATCAACTAACTTGTAGTATGCAAGTATTTTGAGAAAAAAAAAATTGTTGCAAATTTGTATGAACACAGAGATGAAAGCAGGGTTTCCTGATTCAGATTAGATCCACACGCTCTTGATTCAATTAAATTTGGCTTGTTTTTAATTCTTTTAAGTATATTTCGGTCTATTTTGCTTAC
Source organism: Tor tambroides (assembly GCA_021397915.2). Classification (NCBI taxonomy): domain Eukaryota; kingdom Metazoa; phylum Chordata; class Actinopteri; order Cypriniformes; family Cyprinidae; genus Tor; species Tor tambroides. Next base: position 93,492 of record JAFVLL020035494.1, on the reverse strand, counting down.
ATGTGAAAGAAATTCTATCGGCTCATACTGTAAATTATACACTTTGTGTAACTAATTTTCATATGATCATAGAAGATACAAGCTTTAAAAGGTAAAGGGGTGGACTAGGTTCAAGGTGGGACTGTGGTTAGAGGTCACTGACCTGAAATGACCTCTAGGAGCAGCATGAGTTTGAGTCCGTCTCTAAAATCCTCCTCAATATTTTCGATCTGCGTCCCTGCCTTTCGTAGATGAGAATTGCACCATGCAGTAAACGTCTAAAAAAAAAAAGAGTGATTTATAAGTTTAGAAGAGAAATAAAGCCAAAACACAATGCAAATTTAAATTGCCTGGAATGTGCAAAGAAGACTTGGCAGAAAATTCTATAAAACTTCAATAGGTTCACAAAATCCACACTGAAATGTGCAGCTCAAATGCTTAAGATCAGACTGAAATGATCAGTAACATTGTTGAAAACAAATGTAAGCATTTCAGAAGAATCTGCAGAGCCATAGGTGCTACACAAAGCCTGAAAAGAGCACACGAAAGTTATGCTGATAGTACAAGACTCTTAAAATATCAATGAAAACGTAATTCCCTGATGATATGACCAATTTAACCAGTTTTATTTATTTCATACACCTGCGCTATGCAAGCGCTTGAATACTTTGGTAATTCTGTATTCATCTACAACCATGCCTCATTGTGACAGTGAGAGAGAGAGTAGGGGAGGGCAAGCGCTCGACAGAGGTTGTCATGGCAGCGCTGAGTATCTGTGGCTTCAGGATTCTTCGGTATGTTAGCGAGCTGATGAGAAACAGCTGTGGAGCAGAACAGAAGCTAAACACACTCACACTCTAATACGATTAATATGCCACTTAACGGAATCAGAGACACTTCAGCTTATGCACGTAAACGAAGGAGTTTGTTCCAACTTTGAGAGGCGAGGAGAAATTTCTAGATCTGGACATGAGGAGAGACGGTACTGCTAAATGATGGGATACAGCCGATCCCCACGGGTGGGCTGGGGTGCGCAGTTTAATGATGGATTATGGGTAATAGAGCACAGGTCAGGTGAGAAACATTGTGGAATTTGGCAGCTACTAAAAGGAAATGCCATAACATGGGAACATCTGGAGGTAAATGTGAGTCAAGCAGGAGGATTATAAATTCATTCAAGAGGAAGTGGAGACACTGGTTGGCAAGCACACACACGAGAGCCACGACTGCAATATTCCAACTTCAGTAAGCCAATCAAAATGTGAAAGAATAAAAGCTATGAAGCTATCAATTATACACACTTAAACATGAAGACAAACTCTAAAACTAGAGAGATACAATAAACACTCAAGATAGTACGAGCTACCATAAGTTTCTGTAAGCAATGCGACAAAACTAGATTTCTTCCCATAAAAATCCCTGAATGTGCCCACTGTAGCATGTCACGCTTTTAGTTGAGGGATGTGCAAAACAACATGTTTTTAACTAGCTGCCGGGCTGCCTAAGCGGCTATTCAACTAATAGTTTTTTAAAGAAGTCCTGTGTAATTAGGCTGACTGGTTTTCTTGGGGGGGCGTTTACATAAGACGCGTTCTTCTGTTCAAGAACAGTTCGGCAGAGCACTGAATTTAATGAAAGGATGAATTTAAAGATGAATTTAAAGTAACTTTTCTAAGAGGGATTCACCATGCAAACAGCTAAATCACAGGTTGCTGTTTGCATGCTAATTAAATGCTAAAATTTCAAAACTAATGCACACACGCACGCTATCATTCACAAGTTTTGGGTTTTTTAATGATTTTGAAAGAAGTCTCTTATTCTCACCAAAACTGCAACAACAAAAAAATCTGAAAAAGAGTAATATTGTGAAATATTAATACAATTTAAAAATAACTGTTTTATATTTTAATATATTTTAAAATGTCATTTATTTCTGTGAAGTCAAAGCAGCCATTACTGTCAGTCTTCAGTGTCACATGACTCTTTAGAACCCATTCGAATATGCTGATTTGGTCCTCAGGAACCATTTCTTACTTTTACTATCCATGCTGAAAACATGAAATCTTGGAATTTTGGAAACAGAAAAAAAAACAAACAAAAAAAAAAACAGCATTTACTGCCATTTTTGATTAATTTAACGGGTCCTTGCTGAATAAAAGTATTAATTTCTTTCCAAAGTTATGGAACCCAAACATTTAAGCAATATAAACATTATGAACATGCATACAGTTTAGCTTGATTTTTGAAAATAAAGCTCTACTGCTAAAGATATAGATATATATATATATATATATATATATATATATATATATTGTGACGAGTCGGCTGCCTTCCCCCTTTCATATCATCATCACCCCGTCCCTTATTCGCCGCCCTTCACCAGGCTCCCGACGGGAGTGGGCGTGTGAGAGGAGAGGAGAGGCGCGGAAACTAGCCCAGTCTGGCGGCGTGTGATGAGGCGCACCTGATCCGAACAGGGCCTCATCACCGCCGCCGTTAAATGCCGAGCCTCCTCGAGGAGACCTGTCTCTTCCCCGCATGCACGCCATGTCCAGGTCCAGGAAGGGAGCGCTGGAGGGATTCCCCACCGCCGCCAGAGACGAGCAGCAGCCGGACCCAGAGTTCCGGGACGACGCCGCACCCGGTTACATCCACTGGGTCGGCCAGTGTCAGCTCATGGAGTCCCCCATATCCCGGGCCTGGCAGGGAGCAGAGCCCGCCATGGAAGCCGCAGCCTCGGCTTCCTGACTCAAGAGGATGCAGCCACTGACTGCCTTCCTCTCTGATCTCTTCTCCGGCCATGAACACTGTGTCTTTTCCACAAGCCCTGAGCATCGAGATTGAGCATTACCAGATTCCCTGTTTATTTTGGACACTTTTTCCCCCCCTTGGACACTTTATTTTGATATTTTTGTTGAATAAAAGCCTCTCCGAGGCCTGACGCCACACCCACTGTGTCTGTCGTTTGCTCCTCCCGCCACAATATATATATATAGCAATTCACACTAAGCATAAAACGCACTAAGCCTATGTGCACAACAATGTACAAAACAAAAAGACACATACACATATCTATGCAGAGGCATGCAAATGCATACTCACATATACAAATGCATGTAAATATAGTCACACAGGCAGCAGATCTCTGCTCACTCAGGAGGAATGCTGCTAGATTTCCTCTCACACCTACACCACAAATATTTCTTCATTATAGCTCTTTTTAACCCTCTGTTTCACTCCTTTTCTTTCCTTCTTTTCCTCCTCTCTCTCTCTGGTGTGAAGTACAGCACAGCTCAGCTCATCGTCGTGGGGTTGCCATAGCAACTACGAATGCCAGAAAACCTACAAACAATCAGGCGGTCCGAGACACACGCATACACACAAACAAACTCCCCATAAGCCAAGCAAATGACCTGTTTATTTACAGCTATAGTGAAAACTGTTTTTATAGAACATCTCTCAAATACATACAGCAGCCCCAAAACGTATGTGAGCAGCAGGCACTCAAAAATCTTTAAATGCCAGAGCAAAGAGACATGTGTACCACAATCTGAGAAGAGAATTACGTTTTTAAAATAAATAAATAAAATAAAAAATAAAAATAAATAAAAATTATTAAGTCCTTGAAAAGTTCGAAGACACTTTATTTTAAGGTCCAATTCTCGCAATTAACAATTAACTACAACTTTTGCCTCAATAAACTCCTAATCTGCTTATTAATAGTTAGTAAGGTAGTTGTTTAGTTTAGGTATTGGGTAGAATTAGAGATGTAGAATATGGTCATCCAGAATATGTGCTTTATAATTACTAATAAACAGCCAATATTTTATTAATAGGCATGCTAATAAGCAAATAGTTAATAGTGAGAATTGGTCCCTATACTGAAGTGTTACCAAAAGTATAAACTATCAATCAGGATCATATTTGATCATATAATTTAGAGGCCTTCTAAATTTGCATATCAAATATGATAGAGTAGGCTTTATAGGGTTAAAGAGGTAATAGTTTACCCTAAAATCAACAAATTCCACTTAGATTACCTTTGATGTCATTTAACACTCCATTAAAAATGTAATTTTTAAAATGTCAAAAACACTAATAAATGTAATATCAATTTTCAGTGTAATCTTTAATAGATCTCAACATGAATATGCATTCTGATAGAGTACATTATAATGTTGTAATGTATAAATTTACTATTTAAAAAATAAAAATTATTTTAGTTTTTTTTTTATTAAGACAAAATATTGTAGAAATTGTATATTATTTAATAACATTTGTAATTATTTAAATTTAATATTTAAATAATTAATTTTAATATTTAAGAATTATTTCCATTTTATGGAAGATATACTATAAATATGATCAGCTTTTCATATCAGAGAGAATTTTAATATCAGCACATACCTAATGCAATGCCATTCATACATTTTTTATGTAGGCTATGTATAAGTGACCAAATACATTTTGGGGCCACTGTACATTCATTCTCAGTGTGAGAGCCAGAGAAAGACATCAGGAATGAAACTTCTCAACACACAAATGCCTGTGCAGCTCCACCCACTCAGGTGTGCACGTGCGACAGGTTAACAGCTGAAAATACTGACCGCATACACACACAGACAATGACATCATACCCTTTCAATGGATGAAATGGCTTTCTGTCTCGGTTTATCTTTCACATTAGCGCTGTTTGCTAAGGCAAACATCACTACTGCTTTGAAAAAAACCCTATCCCTGAGTATTAGACACATAACTCTTGTAAAAATCTAGTTTTTTTCCATCTGTTTCTCTCACTTTATCGGTCTGTTAGTGGACTGTTTGTTGGTGTCTACTGGCTTTCTCCTCCAGACAGGAAGTGCTGATCAGCCCCTGAGACGCGCGGCCCACTGTCTCGGTTCCACACACATTCCACATTATCCACCCCCCCCCCCTCCCACACACACACACTACACCCTCCTAAGGTGAGCCTGTCTGTTATTTTCACGTTTCCAGACACCGAGTTTAATGGCTCATTAATAATCTTATCAACAACGCCAGCGGCTTCACTTAGAGCTAAACGCTGACTCGCTCGGATCGCTGCTTTCACGTTAATTAAACTTAAAACACACATAGTGTATGTGCACACACTTACTCACTGCGGCTCCCGGCGATGTTGCATTATCTATACAGTTTTATGTGAAGAACAATAAGGCCTGGTTCTGGGTAAGTCTGTCGGACAGATACAAGGAACAAAGTCCTCATTTGGAGCACAACATCAGGTTAGGAGCGGCACATAACGATTTGCATGAAGACCTTGACTTTCACTAAGATAAAAAAAGAGCCTGACTTGACATATTTGACTTTGCAAACTGCAGAGGCGAAGGAGGATCAAACACAGTCAATAAAAGAAACTTTTTAAGAACGCACACACATACACACATCAAAAAACTGCATCCCGCAGCATCTTGGTCTGGCTCGAGCACACACACGGTCTCAGCAAATGAGGTGGCAGCATTTTCTACACTATTGTGGAGCTATTCAAGCTGTTCTTTCACTGGCTGAAAGAACACAGTGAGGGATAAAGTACCTCATCACATCCTGACATTAAACTCCAGGGCAGGAAATGACAGAGACATCATGCATGTCATTCTGGTGGGGACAGCTGTCGTTCACAGACGTGCTGCTTATGATGTCAAGAAATAATGACGCATTATCTCATGAATAGTAAATATGTATGCATGAATAAAACATGATCTTACTGTTTTGAATGAAATCATGAGACAAACTTAATTTGAGCATTTCATTAATCTTCCACTGTCTGTACTAGGATTTTGTTCAGTCTGTCCTAATACATTTTTTAATAAAACACAATTGCATTTGTACATCAGTGGATCAGTGGATGAATATTAGGAATGGTGAGACATAGCAAGCTGCAGAAAAGCAATAAAATGGAGCCTGTGTCAGACAGCTGCAGGGCTGTAACCACCATAGTTCTTAATAATCAGATATGGTCAAATTGTCCTCCCAATATTTGATATTCTTGATGCTGCTCTGATTGCTGTTAAGATGACAGAAAGTTAGAGTTTTAGACTGGTCTAACGGCATTCATTGATGTCAAAATGATTGAGATGCCAACCAAATCAAAGAAGGCAGGATTCACTGTTCACAGAAGCCAAACGTGAATGCCAGCTCAACGCTGCAGTTTTAAAAGTGAAAGAGTTAAAGTTTGGTAGCTAAACCTTTAATATTTGACAACTGTTAAGATGTCAAAAGATGTCTGTTAAGAAATATTAAATGACCAAAGTAATAAGTGATGCAAATTACTAATCTTTCTTGTCAAAATATCAATATTTGGAATCGAAAACACATGATTTATGTGATTGATGTAATGTAATTCATAACTGAATGTGACAAGACATTAACAGAGCTGTTTTTTGCATATTATATTAGGCTTATGACTAAGATTGAATGTGTGCATAGTGAGAATGAATTTAAAGGAACAGTTCACCAAAAATCCGAAAACTGTCATCTTATACATTTACTGAAGACAAAAGAAGATATTATAAAGAATGTGGGTAACCAGTGGGTAACAGCTGCTGGTGGGTAACTGGAAAATGTTTGGTTACTAATGGTGTATCATCACTGGCTAAACTAGAGCGTCTGCTCAAGAACTGAAAATGGCATCTTTCAAAAAAGTGGTAAAAAAAAAAAAAATCAGGCATGCAATGACTCCTAAGGATATCACGTGTTATATGCAGGCCTACATGGCATCTGTGCCCGCAGAACTCTACGTAATTGAAGCAGATGCCATTCACAATGTTTTACACACACCCTGCCACTGCGAGCTGGTTTATTAGACATTTTGGCGAATTGGATTATGCTTTCAGCTACCATTAAGAGTATAGTACTCATACTATCTTTCACTGAATGCTGCAGATTTTCCCTAAAAATCAGCAAAGAAACATGGGGGAAAGTTATTGATGTAGAGATGGAATGTGTATGTCAGTATCTTCTTTACAGAGAATTTTAGATTCTTGTTAGATCTGAGATCTGCGACAGATTTCAGGAAACTCAACTCACCTCAGACCGGCTTAAAAACAGCCATTGTATCCCACTGGGATACTCAACTTACACCCCTAATAGAGGTAGAGAGAAAGAGAAAAAGTGAGAGAGACAGAGAAAAACAGAGGATTGATTGCGACAAATAGACCTAGTTTAATTCTTTAGACTGAAAAAGCTAGAAAAGGTTTTTCCCCTCCTACATTAACTCTTTACTACCCTGAAGACACACACCAAGAAAATACACAATGCAGACTGTCAGACAGATACAGATCTCAGAACCCAATGATATGTGACTGATTCAGATTCACTAGAGCTGAACTGTTTCCTGTTTTTGAAGATCTACATTTTTTCTTATCAGAGCATCAAGATCTGCAAACAAAACCATTTAAAACCTGCCCAAGGCAGACTGAAGTACTGCAGTATGGAAACACTTAACTCACTAGTACTGTCCGTACACTGCACGACACTGCAGGACAAATTTCAGTATTTTTACATTTTCTAAAGGAAATTCACTACTATGATGTTAGGATACAGTTGGTAGAGAGCTGCTTGTGGTCCCTGGATACTTAACGTAATTTAGAAATTCAAAGTACTTCAGTTCAAATGTCCAAGTACCATTTGAACTTATGAAAATGATGATACAAATAGGTTTATAAAATAGTCTCAAGTCAACCCTTATTAAAATACATACTGTGTGTTTTGGTTCACTTGAGACTACTTTAACCTATTTCTATTAATATTTTCATACGTTCAAATGGTAGTGGCAAATACCTGCGGTAAAACTTCTGTCGAACATTGTCACAAATTTGAATGCAATATCAGATTTTCACATTCAATTGAGCTTTGCTGAAAACTCTACTTAAAGTTGCAGAGTTTTATATATTTCTGTGCCACTAGCAGCACCAATAAAAATGCCATCTGCTTGTTTGAATGAAACAACATTGACTTAAGCCCCGTTCATACCAAGAATGATAACTATAAAGATAACGATATTAGCGTCCATACCAGCGGACGATATCGTCAGTTTATTCTAAGCGCACACGCGATTTTTAGAACTATATCTTTATCGTTATCTTTATAGTTATCGTCCTTGGTGTGAATGGGCCTTAAACCAATGCCACAACTTTTGGGACTGTGAGGGTTTGAATCCTTTTTTGTTTTTTGCAATTCTGTCTGTTTGGTGCCACTAGTAATGCAGATTTTTTTCTATACGAATGAGTGAGAACAGAAGCTGAACACATATAATAACATATAATACAGTTCAAAAGTTTAGAGTCAAGATTTATTTTTTAATTTTTTGAAAGAAATCTCTTATGCTTATCAAGGCTGCTTTTTATATATATATATATATAAACATTTATATTTTGAAATATTATTACAAATTCCAAATATTTCTTAGAAAGAGTGTAGCATTTATTTCAGGACTCTTTGAGGAATAGAAAGTCTAAAAGTGTAAAAGTCTTTACTGTCACTTTTGACCAATTTAATGAGCCCTTGCTGATAAAAGTATTCATTAAAAAAACCTGACTGACCCATAACTTTTGAAAGGTAGTGTAAATGAAAACAGAACATTCACTGAAACCTAACAGATCTCTCTACAAATTGAACTGTGGGAACTGAAGACCCCATAACCCTTCGCTGATTGGCTGAGAAAGCATCAGGAATGGACACGTGTACAAAAACAATGAAAATCTGACCTCACAGATGGGGACAGACAAAAGGAGAGAGAGTTCATAAGGTCTCGCTGCTGTTTTAAGCTGAATCACCTCACACCTGTCCGGCCTGAGGGGCTTTTTTTCTCAAATTGCAGACAAATTCTCACAGACCTACACAGATGTTATTAGACAGGAAAATGTGTGTTTCTCATTCTATTGGTCCAGTCTGAACTTGCTGAAATACTTTCATGCATAAACACAAACTGCAGCTAATCAGATGGTTTCTCACACACATTCACTTTCTCAGCTCAAATCTACTCCAGATTTCACTTAGTCCATATGTCTTTTATGAGATGGGGTTCAGGGCTGCACTCTATACCTGCAGTGTGTGTGTGTGTGTGTGTGTGTGTGTGTTTGCAGAACAGACTTCACTTCTCTTCTGACCTTTCAGCCCTGTCAGAATGCAGAACAATAACCAATTTGTCTGACACACACACACACACACACGCATCATTAAAGTCACAGAGGGTGTTTAATAGGCAGTATGGAGCAAACGTGTGTGTGTGTTTGTCGTTAATGAACAGTGTCGGAAATGATGCTCTATCACAATGTAGTGCCTATATACCCAGACAGGGAAAAAAACACCTCAGGGCCTTTTCTAGTTGTGTGTCTCTCATTTCCATTTGACCCAACACACACACACACACACACACACACACACACACATATATGTATAGCATGACATACATAACGGTTAATGTGTCTTAAATTTAAAATATGATGATCCTGCACTGGGCTAATAATGCAAAACTTCTTCAGGGGTTTAATCTCCTCTCTTAACACTCAGTTAGGTAAGACTGAACATGTCTGGTCTGGTGGAAAACCCTTGACACATGGTTTTGTCACGGGTTTATGGTCGTAGGAGCTGAAGTGTAGGACTCTGCTCGCATACCTGAGCATGAGTGTTTCCCGCCGGTAGCTGATGACATCATTCAGGAGTCTACAAGCTTTCGAGGAAGGAAAAAAAAAAGAAACGCGGGAAAGTTTTCCAGCAGCCGTGTACGGGGTCTGTTATTACCATTTTTGGGCAGACTCGCTCCCTGACAAGCCCAGCCCAAACCGCAGCAGATTCCAGCACTCGTTCTCTTTTTTTCCTCCCCGTTTTCCAAGGGGGAGGAAAAGAGTGTGGGAGCGACAAATGTTTCACTCATATTTCAAATAGTTTTTAGACTTCTGTGCAAAAAAATCACATCCGAGGGATTTTTATAAACACCCCCCTCCCTAAACTAACGGTCTACCGGAATGCGTTAACGGAGCTGGCATGGGCCTAGAGTTGGCAACAGAGAAGCGGTTCTTAATCAGGACCGTTAAACATACCGGAACCGAGCGATTTTCATGACGTTTGGTTCTGTTAACAGTGCATTCCACTGCTGATGAGCACTGAACATCGTACTAAAATCCTCTGACAGTGTTTTCTAGCAACTACTGTAACTGTTCACCGCAACTGATGGTATGGTCCAATTCCCGAGCGAACGACTCTTATGAAGCGGTTCCTTTGAAGTGAATCAGCGAGGTACGTTTTTCAAGCAAACAACTCCTATGAACAAATCATTTTGATGAGTCAAAAAGAATTCTGAATCAATATACGAGGTGTTTAAATTAATCTGAATCACTTTCTGAACCACAAGTTATTACTTGCGAATGCGAAATGAATCTAAACTTAGTTTAGACTAGACTTAGTCCATGTAGTTACTGAATAACGTTAGTTATTCATATGACAGCGTGTAGTTAAAATACATATTTACAAAAGCTTAAACATAACATTTTATTACAGTTTTTTGTTATTTATATCTGTTCTGTTGTAATCAGACGTTACATCATCATTTGGCACACATCGTGAGGACAGCAAATGCAATACTAATTTCGAGGAAGACACTTCCTCAAAAGTACTAAAGAATCGTTAGGGAAATGGAATCGATAAGAGGAATCGGAACCAGAATGATTCTCAAGTCTACATGGGTCACACGTTAAAGCGGCAAACAGGGTCTGCGTGCCGTGACCGTAAATAAAGTGAGTTCGTGCTTTCTGCGAGCGCAGCGGATCATATGAGCCGCATCCACAGAGCAAAGGCTGCTGTCGCTGACATCTGTTGCGCGCGGTGAGGAGAATAGGTGGGCGCACGGTGTCCGGTGATCAGGGTCCCGGATCGTTTGACTGGGGGCGGGCCGTCACAACGCTCAAATGAATGGACAGACTGAACAGGAATATGCGCAATCCCGCAACAGATGTTCCTTAAGTTTCTTATAATGAAGGCTGCTGCTTTAGGAATATGTAGAATTTATAAGCTTTTGGTTTTCTGAACTCGCATGTTTTAAGGGAAACAAATATTATACATACAATATAAACAAATTCATGCATGCGTCGCAGTCGCAGAGCAAAGCCAATTTCACAGGCAGCCCATAACTGAATAACCGTACGGGCCCCTTAAATATCCACATTGCAATATGTTTTTTTTTTTTCTGCTTTGCAAGTTCCCTTTGCACCTTAAACCGGTGGTGTGGAGAGATTATAGCGCGTAACGTTACCTTTCGCTGTTGTTTCTCCCAGGCGGGGTCAAGCAGCAGATCCCGGTCCCAGTCATCTTCTGGCCGCATATAGTCGTTCTCTCCTCCATCATAGTGATCATGATGTTGTTGTTGTTGTTGATGGTGGTGGTGATCCATTCTGAACTGCTGTTCCCGTCTCTCTCCGGTCCTCCGGTCTCTCTCTCTCTCTCTCTCTCCCACAGAGCGCTGCAGTAAACACTCCCGTGCGCACTTAAAACGATGGGCACTAAACTAACGTCGCTGCTTCGTTTCCCCTGCCCCGTTCACTCTCCCAAAAGTCCGTGTCTCCTTGTCTTTCTCGTTCTGTCCGTTTTTTCACGGCCGCTATCCAGAGTGGCTAGTAGGCAGAACCGCCAGCACGAGCATCGGCAGCAAAAACTTCACAGTAACGGAAAAAAATAAAAAGAAGGACGACGCAGGGCGCCTGATTGGCTGGTGCGCAAACCCTTAAAACCCGCCCACTAGAAAAAGCTCGGTGGTGATTGGCTAATATCGCTGTCCTTTAATAGATTTGGTGTAGGTTGTCTGCATGGACGTAGGTATTAGAAAAGCTTTCAGGGATATTTGTGCCACTTGAATTAATTGCAGGATGAATTTACGTTTGTATTAATTTATTTAATGATTTTTAAATAATTGTATTTCAATTCTTGGTCTTATAAAATAATCCCTTAATGTTTTCTCACTGCCCTCCAGGTGACCACACCCTAAGTTGTTTTATCTCACCGTGTCTCAGGTAACAGCGCTCATGTTCTTCTTTTAGGGTGGAGGAAAGTTGTGGGGTATACAACATCCAAATAAATCTCCCATTAGTATTGTTTAATAATTAGTACCCCTGCTAGAAAATCAATATTCAGCTGGTTTCTGCTGGTCCAACTGGTCATTAACTAGTCTGGTTGACCATCTTGGACTAGCAACAGATTATATACCAGTTTGTTGTACCAGTTTGTGGTGGTCAAACTGGTTTTTGGAATATGGTAGCTTGATCAAATAATGACCTGCTTGCACCAGCTATTCCAAAACACAGCTACCATCTTAAGCTGGAATTTGCCAACAGGGTAATAAGCATATGAAACTTTCACACCATTATAAATTATGGGAATAGATAAAAGACTGAAAGTGGAAACTGCCGCTGCTTCAGATCAAGGCCATATGTGGTCAGACCTCTTCCATATAGAAGTATGCCTGCACTGGCAGGGGATATCCCTCATATTCATCACCTCTAATCAGAGGAAGAAAGGCTGTGAAGTTTAAGATTATGAGATTTCCTCTCTTGAATCCTTGTGGTTATTTCTGGAACAGGATTGAAATGATTAGTTCTGTTTATTCAGGGCATGTTTGAACAGCCATTGCGTGCTCTGACGCAAACAGATGTTCGTCTTGTGAGTATTTGATGCTCTGTATCAGCTGAACTAGGGTCAACAGTTCGTTTCTGTGATGTACAGCCCAGATCATCTTACTGTACTGCCTTTTTTCCTTTCATAAATCTACAAAGCACTCTCACTGAAGTCAGTACTCAGTTATATTGCATACATTAAAACATACGCATATGGACACTTCACATGATCATGCTGCAATAGAAATGAATTAAAGTTACTGCAATTTACATCTTGAACTCCTAACTGTTTTGTCTCTCATCTTGCTGCTATTTTTGCACTAAATTTTACATGTATATCACCTAAATTTCTATATTGTTTGTTAATGTTATTCTATTTTTTAATGTATTATACATTGTTATATGTTCAGCCATCCATCTGTCTATACTACAAAAATGTGTTATCCTATCAGGTTTTAAGCATCCAAGAATTTCAGTGTCTATGACAATAATCTTGAGCTGTGAACTTTTGTTTTACTCTTTTGTTTTATACTTTACAATATACTGTGCTGTACATTAAATAATAACATATAATACAATATACAATAACATGCATGTATTGTACTGCAATAAAGCACCCTGATCCTGTCACTTTTGTCAGAGCTGTCAAACTTCACACCATTACATCACATCTTCAGTGCATGGCATCAGTTCAAAATCCACCTCCTGCCTCCATCCTCCCAGCATTCCGAAGAAGGCTGTTGTTTGGGACTGAATGCCTCTGCCATGTAGGGTAAAGCCCCCTCCTGGTGAACAGAAGTTCCCCTCTGCAGAGGCTAAACAACCACAGAGGCTGTCCCTCACTGTCTGGCACACACACCTTCATCATTTATATAGCCCTTTGCCATAGATTTCTTATTGTTTTCAAATAAAGATAGTTCTGACTATTACAAACTAACCTTAACCCAAAAGAAAACTATTTTCATAATATTCAGTTTCATAACATAGTCATCTGTCTGTCTGTTTTATTTATTTCATATTTTTTTGTCTCTATTTGAGGACCTAAAAGAACGTTTTATCTGATTTAGCAAAATTCTTGGAACATTCTTCAGCAATTTTATCCCTAAAAGTATGAGTAGGTCAGAAGCTCACTGTAGTCTGGAGCGCTCTTCCATATATGGACAAACTTCCAAGCGCCGAATGTTTGGGAAAGTGACGTCACGGGTTAGGCGCACAGACAGTGAGATCTTATTCTCAATGCTGCCTCTCAATCAAAGCAGTAAAACTCTCGCCAACTTAAATAAAACCTTTGTTCAACTTATGACAAACTTATTCATGTGTTCGCCTCCATTATATTTCGCTCACACACTTTAAGTTTTTTGTCCCGTTCGGCATATGAATAAACAGAAATTTACTCAGGAAACGACCGTAAAGCTATTCAGCATGTCTGTATTAGATCTTAAACGTTCTCGGACAATTTAAAACAGTACCAGTGTAGCTGCTTAGTCAGTTTGCGGAATTCAGATCACCAGACTTGGGAACTTTTGACCTAGGAGTATGTAAACAGGAAACACTTTCTCCTGAAGCAATTTAAGGAGCAGATCATTGAGGAAAAACAATCTGATTTCTGTTTCTTTTGCAGTATTAACCAAGCAGTGTTTCACAATAATATCACTCAATGTTTTAATATATAAAATAAATCTCATATAGGCCTATATATGCGAACGATTTCCGAAGGATCACATGACAATGAAGGCTGGAGTAATGGCTGCTGAAAATTAATCTTTTACATCACAGAAATAAACAACATTTTACAATATATTCAAATAGAATGCAGTTATTTTAAATGCTAATAATAATTGTAAAAGTTGACTAGCACTTTCACACAAAAATAAAGGCTTAAAAACATGTCACACACATAAAGATGGTAAATGGTTCAAAAGTCAAAGTGTTTGGATGCCTCATTTAGCATTAAACGGCATTTTGTCTTTTTGCAGTCCTTGGTACTCAAAAGATCTAGTGAATCTGCTTTAAAGATCACGAAAATTGACTTTGGGATTAGTCAGATAAATGTTTACACTGGATCTTTTGTATTTGTGCCAAGCTCAACATTCAGCTATTTATCTGCTCAGAAATTATTCAAATGATTCATATGTCATCTAAACATCTACATAACCGCTGACATTATCATCAGCAGCATCAACAAAACTGCATATAGTGAGTGTAGACAGGCAGGAGCCACAGGTCATTGAATCATTTTAGTAAATACAGTCACACTTTTCACAGCCAGAGAGAGAAAAGATGTCTGTTAAATTACCAAAACAAACTCTGTAAAATCCACTACACTGGGCCACCTCCTAAATTCAAAGGGCCCGTTACAAAATTTCAATGGATAGTCCGTTGTCATCGGCATTCCTGGTGGTCCACCAGACACACACACACACAGAGCGAGATATTTCACAACAGAATGTCTAATTTACATGCATAGCTCCAACATGGATCACACAGACACTCCCTCACCCTCTCACACACAATTAAACACATTAGAAAGTCAAACTTTCTATTTTCTACATCTCTATTTTCACGCAAGCACACAACATATTCTTATTGACGTGAAACATTAATGAAGCACTACAGGTAGACCATGTTATGGAGGGTGACGTTGTTCATACGGATGATCTCTGGAGCAGTTTGAAAGCATTCCGGCTATAATCCGGCACAAACTGGCACTACCACCCCCTGCCCCCCTTGAGTGTGAAACTCAACAGTATCTAGAGCTGTTGTCACAATGTTCCTGATAAGATGCTGGCTGCCCGGATGAAGGCAAACACTGAAATATTATCTCAGTTTTGAATAGCCTATTTGATATAAAAGTATAACCAACCCCCTCATGATTACAAGGACTTTAAGAAGGCATGCATGAGGGTACAGATCATTCATTTCTTGTTGATAACAGAGTGTGTTACAGCTGATTCAGACAGACTGAGAAGATTAACAATGGTACAGGATAGAGAAACTAAAACACAATCGGGTGCTGACAGCTGAGCAAAAACATCATCATCCTTCTGTCGCCTCAGCCCTCCCACACACAGGATTTTCTCTTTAGCATCTCTTTATAAATGACCTATAAATTAAATCGATAATAATAATAATTGATAATAATAATTGATAAGTACAAATTGCAAAGTACTTAATAAATGGCATATATGCCACATAAGCAGAAAAAAAGTCTGTATTTTATTTTATCCTTTTATTATCAGTAATATTGTCTCCCAGCAATTTATTTTTGGGGTATTCTATTTTATTTTATATAAAACATGGTGATACATTTCAAATGAAATGAGTTATTTAGAATACATCCTCTTTCTGAATTATAGCTCTTACCTAGAGAATTCAAAATTAGCAGTAGCTGTTAAGCTGTTAATAATGCACAAGATGTTAATAACGATAAGTAGCTGTTAATAATGCACAAGATATCCTTAACACAAGAAATTACATTTTACAGGCACTAAGGTACTAATACCAGACTAATGTAACTATGATATTTATGGAAGAAAAAAAAAAACAATGGAGGGCATTCGCCCCCATATTTTAACCCTCTGGCTGATTTCTGGTTCTGGTTCTGGTCATGAGAAATATAGCAAGCAAAAGCGTTGTATGCATGAACCCTTGATTTCACAGGTGAGTAAAACTGGCCTGTGTTGTGGATTTAGAGGAACAGAACACAATTCTAGAGATGATTCACTTTAAAGGAGGGGTCATGGGAGGATAAATCACACTTCTACATGAGACATGAAAGGGTGTGTCTTAGTAACCGTACTCATGAATGACATCAGCCAAATAACTGTCAATCAGCAATTCCAGTACTGCGCTTACCATTGGGTGGAGTTTCCTTATCGTGTTCAACAACAGAGAGACGATTCCATTTATGGCTGCCCTGAACTGTTCATCGAGGCAAGAGCATGTCCGCCTGTGTGTGCGTGTGGCCGTGTGGGGAGTGGAAAAGCTGCAGTTCATTTCCTAAAGGGAGACCTGTTCCTCATCCGCAGGCTTTCATTAAACAAAAACTACAGTGATTCTGTGAATTCTCTGAATGGCGTCAGTTGAATCTGTTCAGCATCAACCGCAGGAACTTTTCTGCAGTTGTTTTGTGTCAAACTCAATAACTGAGTTTTGATTCACAGGGCTCCAACAAGGGGTTCACTGCTCTTTGCAAAACAATCAGGGGATGTCTGTAAGATTTCAGCTTTATTTGACACAATTAGTTAATTTTGATTGGTCTGCAATGTCATCAAACAGACAACACCTGAATCACAGATAGGGGCTGACAATGATGGCATCATAATGCCTCACACACACACACACACACACACAGACACACACACTACCCTCACCAAGGATGCATTTATTTAATTAAAAATACAGTAAAATCATTAATACTGTGAAATGTTTTTAGAAATTAAAACAAATGTTTTCTATATTTTAAAATGCAGTTATTCCTGTGATGATGTCATTACCCCAGTTTTCAGTGTCGTATGATCCTTCAGAAATCATTCTTATTAAAACAGTAATAATCAGTGATTACACTTGTGCTGCTTAATATTCCTGTGGAAACATTTTTAAGGATTTATCTATGAATTGAAAGCTCAAAAGAACAGCATTTAACCATGTGACCCATGTAACCATAAAAAGTCTGTCACTTTTTATCAATTGATAAATTGATTTATTTCAGAACAAAACTATGATAGATAGATAGATAGATAGATAGATAGACTCTTAAAAATAAAGGTGCTTCACAATGCTATAAAAGAACCTATTTGTTTAAATGATTCCATTAAGAACCTTTAACATCTGAAGAACCTTTCTGTTTCACAAAAGCTTCTTTGTGGCAAAAGAAGGTTCTTCAGATTATAAAAAGGTAAGAAAGAGATGGTACTTTAAAGAATCTTTGACTGATTGGTTCTTTGTGGAACCAAAAATGGTTCTTCTATGGCAGGGGTGGCGAACGTTGGTCCTGGAGAGCCGCAGCCCTGCAGAGTTTTGCTTCAACCCTAATCAGACACACCTGATTAAGCTAATCAAGGTCTGATGAGTTACTCTGCAGGGCTGCGGCTCTCCAGGACCGGAGTTCGCCACCCCTCATCTATGGCATCACTGTGAGGAACCTTTTTAAGCACCTTTATTTTTAAGAGTGAAGATAGGATAATATATGTATTTAAATTAATATAAATATTAATATAAATCACTAATATTAATCATCCTGAGGGCTGTATGAAAAGAAATATGATTTAGTTAGCTTACAATATGCACACTTTTTCTTACTGGTTAGCAAAGTCACATTTTATATACAGTACACAATAACTTCATCTAAGGTTAATTAAGCTGAATGCAAAAATTGCTGAGTTAGTTTAGTCAAACCAGATACCAAACTTTGTGCAGTACTGAGGTAGTGAGCAGTGACTTATGGGTAAATTTGGTGTCCTTTGAGTATAAACTCTCCCTGCAATTTTTTAAATCTCACTTGAACATTGATGTTAAATATGATGATACATAATAATGATACAACATTATCATATATGCTCTCATTAATCTTTCACTTGGCCCTTTAAGCACTCCATTAGACAGATGAAGAGCAGATACTGATGCATCACCATGGTGACGATTCTCACATCAGAATATCCTAGAACACTCACCCAGAAATTACAGCGGTATACTTCCTGTTTGATGATGATTAGATTCATAGATATGTAAAGATAGATGTCACATTCGACTGCTCCAGACACGTCGACGTGTCCGCCATCTTGGAACGGTCAATAGCCCCTTTCACACCTACAGATTTTACTGGTAAATTACCATTAAGAGATCATGTGTGAACAGGACCTATTCAAAAAAAAAAAAGTGTGAATGCTGCTTTAATGGTAAAAAGACAGAACGCCATTGCCTGTGTGAGCAGTGCATTTTTGTATTTACAGGTAAAGTCATTACGGTAATTTTTACGGCAATTTACTTGTATTACTGTGTGAAAGGGGCTTATGTGTCGTCACTCACAATAAAAAAAGGCACAACACTGTGCAGCGTCTGGCTGTAAAAACCCCTGAAATTTAAATTCATTAAGAAATAAGATCAACTTTAGCAGGTAAGAATGTGTTGGTTTTTGTTTTAATGTGTATTAATGCAATATTAAAGTTTTTTTAAACTGTAGTGTCTGTTAAATGTTGTTAGCTAACGCCTTCCGTCTTGTTGTATTGGGTTATTTTAGCAAAATCACCTTCTGAAGTCTACTACAGATATAAATATTCATATATGCGTATAACTAGAGTTGCAGACAGGCAACTTACATATACTGCTTAAATATAGCGACCCATAGAAACAGATGCTATGGGCATCTACCAATACATATCTATGATTAGAATGGCGGACGATGAGGAAGAAGAGACATAACAAGAGGGTTTCTATGGAAACACTGGAACAGAACTTTAATGCACAACTCTCATTGAGCTGCTGCTCAATGAGGTTACCATGGAAACACTGTTTTTCACCCCCCCCCCCACCCCAG
This sequence comes from Tor tambroides, assembly GCA_021397915.2. Classification (NCBI taxonomy): domain Eukaryota; kingdom Metazoa; phylum Chordata; class Actinopteri; order Cypriniformes; family Cyprinidae; genus Tor; species Tor tambroides. Next base: position 74,340 of record JAFVLL020035494.1, on the reverse strand, counting down.
TTCCACTGATACAGACTCAGAACTGGCATCCTTGTAGAAATGCTCTCAAATCCCTTTTCTTCTCAGCCCAAAAACAAAACCCCCAACATAAATGTTACAGGTTCAATGGAACTAAAATATTACAAAACCAAAAGCACTGCAGTTATTTTTTTCTTCCAATAACATATTAATATCACTAATATCTTTTTTTTTTTAGTGTCATCACTGTGGTGTGACCCCAGAATGCATGACATCAGGTAAAGAGAAAAAAGGAAGTTGGTTCAAAAATAATAAACCAAAAGCGTCCAAAGATAAACAACTCAAAATAAGTTTGACTCAGAGTCAGTGAGTTGTGCTGTGACATCACCACGTTTTCGCCCTCTTCTCCGATGGAGAATCCTCCTCGCCTCCTGAGTCCGAACAAGTCCGTTTCCCAGCGACACTGGAGATCTCCCTTGCAGAGGGCTCCCCCTGGGTCCTGGAGTCGCCAGAGTTCTTACTGAGTTCTGCCCCAGAGCATTCTGGGTGAATAGAGTCTGCGCAGTTCTCATCGGCATGTGGACGTCCGTTAACCCCAGCCGCTGTGGTGCGACTGCTGAGTGTCACGTTTATTTCATCCACAGCACTTAACTCTTCCCCGCTAGTTCTCCCTCGCTCTGGTTCCTCCCCAGACTCTACGAGAAAGCCCGCTCGAGATTTCGCCCTCTCCACAGGAGCGTCACCACCTGAGAAAGAGGAAGTGAAGCGGCGCCTACATCTGGACTGCGTTTGTCTGTCAGATAAGTGCGTGGGACTTGAGCTGTGTCCGCTTGGTTTTTCTTTTCCACGATTCCTGAAAGGTCGACCTTCGTCGCCTGAGGACGAAGAGGGTGATGACTGATCATGGATGGAAATGCTGGGATAGTTGGAGGCATCTGTTGCGCTGTGAAGATTGTGGGCGGAGTCTCTTCCTGAAAGGCCTATGTGGCGTCTCCATCTGGCTGCGTTGCGCTGTCGCATCCTGCTCCTGCGCAGCTCCTCGTCGACGCCGTCGGTGCTGGAGGAGGAGCTAGAAGACGAGCTGGGGGAGGGGCTAGAACTGGAGGCCACACCTGCTGAGGAGGCATGGCTAGAAAGGCTTGAGTTCTCACGTGGACTTGGAGATCTGGGACGGGGCATCGGGTCCAACCAGAACCCGCTGGAATCTGAGTCCTCGTTCACAAGGTCTAGCAGAAACGCAGACGCACGTGGCCTTGTACGACTCTGCGACACGCTCCTATCTTGATCGGTCCGCTCGCTCCCGGATGCATCCGGTCCGGCCAGTGAGGATGAAGAGGAGTGGTCAGAGTCGCTGTGATGAGCAGCGGATACGTTGGCAGGAGATCGTGGCGTGGATCGCGTGGAGCGTGTGGACCGGCGAGTTCTCGCGTGCAGCTGTAGAATGGCGCCCTCGCTCAAATCGCTGTCTGAGTCTGAGCTCCACCCCTCAATCTCACGGCGAACCAGCGAGTCAAAGAAAGCCATCATCCGGGGGTCTTCCTGCACTGACTGGCTGACGTAATCATGTGACAGGCCACTTCCGCTGTTGAGGACCAAGCTTATGTATTCCTCATGAGTGTAGAGAGAGCGATACTTGTCCTCCACCAGGCCTTCCAGATCACCAACACTATCTGGCTGCTGATAAGGACTCCATAACTACAGAGACAAAGGGAAAGGGAGTGAATTAGGCCCATTTTACATGGCACAGGCATTTATTTTGCATTTTTACAACAAGTGACCTTCTTTCTAAATAAATATATTAGTGTATACATACATACATATATATATATATATATATATATATATATATATATATATATTTTATAAAGACTTGTGCTAAAGAAAAGTATTTTGCTTTACTTTGTATTAAGCTGACAGTGTATCTTTTTCCTACCAGTATTAATGCTAGATGTATAAACTTCTATTCAGAATTATTTTTATAGAATTTATAAAATAAATAATTATTGCTCCAAAGCAGTTTTACAGAGTTTAAAGCATATAAGGTAAAGGATTATAGTAAGATTAATAATATATATCACGTCTCAAAGCTAGAGAAATTAACATTTAGATTAAGAATTCACACAAAACTAAAAAGCCTGTTTTATTCTTTACTGTCAATAACTGCAACTTAATTATGATTAATCTCATTATTATAATATAAAATTTCATACACTACCGTTTAAAAGTTTAGGGTCAGCAAAAAAAAAAAAAATTCAGCAAGGAAGCATTAAATTGATCAAAACTGACAATAAAGACATTTAAAATATTACAAAAGATTTCTATTTTAAATAAATGCTGTTCTTTAAATATTCTATTCATCAAAGAATCATGAATTTAAACATTGATAATATTAAGAAATGTTTCTTGAGCATATCAGAATGATAATGTATGGAGTAATGGCTGCTAAAAATTCAGCTTTGGAATAAATTCCATTTTAAAATACATTAAAATAAAAAAAGTTATTTTAAATTTTAAGTAGCAATAAAATTCACAATATTACTGTTTTTACTGTGTTTTTGATTAAATAAATATAGCCTTGGTCAGCATTAGAGACTATTTCAAAAACATTAAAAATATTTATAGACTCCAAGCGCAGTTGACATGCCGTCAGTGTGAAAGCACAATGTGAGAGTCAGCTTTTGTGGTTTTTCTTACTCACTGCTCATACGTGAATGTGAAACAGGCCTTAACACCCCAGAAATGTTCAAGAATTATTACAGAACTGAATATGGATGAATCACTGTAGCCACTTCTATGTCTATACAAACACAGCAGATATGTGTCTGTTTGTGTGTTACAAAAAAACATGCCATGCTGGTCTCTGACAATCTTGACTCTTGAGTTTAGAGAGCAAGAACAGGCCCACAGTGTTCTAGCATTACTCAACATCTACTGCCTGCCAAACAAGATTTCACAAGAACCACCAGCAAAAGATACAGTCTCACTCAGTCTCACGATAGCACATGACAAGACTGAAGAAACAAACTCATGTAGAACATGACAACTGCATAACAACATCGAAAAATGGAGACCTTGTGGTCATAAAGACAAGTAACCGCTGATTACGTTATATTTTTTAGGAAGCTACAGATGTGAAGCTGCAACTCTCTGCTCATAATGATATAGATAAATAAACTGTGAAAGGTCAGTGAGGCAGGTAAAGTGTGAGACGGGCAAAACCATGCCGAGATTCTGTGCCTTTAGGGTTTTAGGTGTGGCTGAACCAGCAACAGCAGAAATTCATTTAAGACTAAATGTAGGACAGACACAAGTTCAGACACGATGATCTTTCTAACACACACAGGATCTTTTCTTTTACGTGTGTGTGTGTGTGTGTGGCATGTCTGCTCGTGTCATGCAGAAATAGTTTACTCAGAAATCATATTTCGTCAAACCCGTATGACTTTCTTCCACATAACAGAAAAAGAAAACATAAGGTAGAATATTTACGCTGCTCTCTTCCACAAAATCGAAATGAATGTCAACAGATGCTGTTCAGCTCCAAATATGATAAAAATACACCCTAAAAGTATCACAAAAGAAGTTAAAATGCCTCGTGGAGTGTATTTGTATGTTTGTGCGATGACCAGACTGAAATTTAAGACCTCTCAATGTTAGTCTCTTATGCTCACCAAGGCTGCATTTATTTAATAAAAAAATACAGTAAAAACATTAATATTGTGACAAATTATTACAATTTGAAAATAACTGTTTTCTATTTTAATATATTTTAAAATGTCATTTATACTTGTGCAGAACTATTTTGTAAAATTATAAATGTCTTTGCTGTCACTTTTGATCAATTTAATGTGTCCTTTCTGAATAAAAGTATTAATTTATTTTTTTTTTAAAAAGCATGTGACCGTGGACCACAAAACCAGTCTTAAGTGTCAATTTTTCAAAATTGAGATTTATACATCGTCTGAAAGCTGAATAAATAAGATTTGTTAGGACTGGACAATATTTGGCTGAGATACAACTATTTGAAAATCTGGAATCTGAGGGTGCAAAAAAATCAAAATATTGTGAAAATCGCCTTTAAAGTTGTCCAAATGAAGTTCTTAGCAATGCATGTTACTAATCAAAAATGAAGTTTTGATATATTTACGGTAAGAAATTAAATTTTTAAATTAGATTTACTTAATATCCTAATGATTTTTGGCATAAAAGAAATATGGATAATTTTGACCCATACAATGTATTTTTGGCTATTGCTACAAATATACCCCAGCGACTTAAGACTGGTTTTGTTGTCCAGGGTCATATATGTGAGAACCAGCGTAGTCAAAAATGAGACGGGAGAGCTACAGTGAAGGGGAAAATTTTCAATAAACCCCAACATAAATTGTCAGATAACGTGGAATATAATCCACAATCCATATGGATTACTTTTAGAACGTTTTTCATTTAAATCCAACCACCCATCCCCATTCACTTTTACAGTAGCACGAAAAAAGCAGAGTAAACATCTCTTTTTGTGATCCATTAAAGACAGACAATCATAAAGGTTTCGAACAACATAATGATGAGTAAATGATGACAGAATTTACTCCTAGAATTACTAAATAATTTTTTTGATGAACTATCTCTTCTGTTTAGTTTGTTCTGATGCTCAATGTTTATTACAATGTTTGTATAAGAGTAACAACTAACCTTAATGACCTTCTCCACCCCCGAGGAGCAGATCATGTACGTGTGAGGGTTAAAGCGGACCTGATTCACGATGGACCGATGACCTTTCAGAACCATAAAAGCCCCGTTCACCACTCGACCCGGACCTCCTGTCGAGACAGAGAAAGAATGAGTCCATAAATAATAACAACATTAGACACGGTTAGCCTGTGCATGAGTGACTGTGTTTACCTGCTTCAGGGTCACTGGGGATTCTCCACATGTAAAGGTTAAAATCATCAGAGCCAGACAAGATGTACTGAAAAGACACAGAAATATATTATTACACACACTAAGCAATTATGTCAGAGAAGAGAAATATGACACGGTCTGCAAAGAGAAGTTTCAAGAACTATATATATAAAAAAATTAACATATACTACCATTCAAACATTTAGAGATTTTTTTTAAAAGAATTACTTACGATTAAATTGATTAAAAGTGACAGTAAATGCATTTATAATCTTTACAGAAGGTTTCTATTTAAAATAAATGCTGTGTTGTTCTAAATAAAGGTTCTTCAAACTTTCTATTCACCAAAGAATCCTGGAAAAATTTATCACAGTTTCCATAAAAGTGATTTTTTTTTTAAGAAATGATGAATACTTTTATTCTGTAAGGATGCATTAAATTGATCAGAAGTGACAGTAAGGAGTTTTACATTGTAAAATAAATAAGGACCTTCTGTTAAAACAAATAATCCTGAAAAAAGTGCACAAAAATATTAAGTAGCACAACTGTTTTCAACATTGATCATAATAATTAATGTTTCTTAAGCACCAAATCACCATCTTAGAATGACGTCTGTAAGATCATCTGACACTGAAGACTGGAATAATGATGCTGAAAATTCAGCTTCGCCATCACAGGAATAAATGACATTTTAAAATATATTAAAATAGAAAACAGTTATTTTAAATTGTGATAATATTTCACAATATTACAGTATTGCAGCCTTGGTAAGCATCTAAGACTTTGCTCCAAAAAATCTTACCGACCCCAAACTTTTAAATGGTAGTGTATAAATAACATAGAACATTAACTTTATTTATAATGGGGAAAAAAACAAGTTTTTCCCCAAGAGGAGGTTTTCAGACACATTTATCTAATTTCTGAAAACAGTTTTGAGTAGAACAAACACACTGAGCTGTGAGAGAGTTTAGGGAGGAGAATCCACCGTTCTGTAGAAGGAGGTGTAAGACAGTCAGACAGAAAGAGAGAGCAGAAACAGCTGGACAAACATACAAAAAATCCAAACACAGAACCCAAGAGACCAGAGCGCACACAGACAGACAGACAGAAGAGCATCTGCTGAGCTTTAGATTCAACACTGATAAAACAAGCTTCTACAAGCCATTACCCAACATTCCCTCACTGAGCATACCTGAAAACACACACACTCAACATCTACTGACACACACGTCCACCAACCCACAAACATGTACACACATGCACACACAAAACCTCTCCTGTGAAATCAGTGATCTGTCACATACACACTCTCATTTTACCCATTACCAGATGTAATAAAGGGACTGGTTAAGTTAGTCGTAAGTTAGTCATTTGTTCACTCAACATTGTTCAGACAGCCAGAGAGATAGAAAGACAGATTAGGTTTATTAGAGATGGGTCATTTGGAGATTTAGTTAATTCTGTTATGCTCCATCTAGCGGTTTCTGAATAAAAGATGTGAATCCCTAAGAAACCAGTCTGACCGGCATTTGATGGATATGACCTTAAACCAGAATAATTATGCAGATGCACTTAGGAATTAAACATAAAATAAATAAATAATACCTTTTAAAATATGATTATAGATAATCTCAGCAGCCATAGTCAAATCAGCAGCCTAATAAAAGCTGATTTATTCTACATGGAACAGGTTGTGTTTTGGTGGCTGCCATGTTGAGATCACTTTACAAGCTGAGTACAACTTTCACTCCATCTTGGACACCTTCCCTATTATCAACAAATTGAATTTTCAGCAGCCATTAATCCATGACCCTTCAGAAATCGTTCAAATATGGTGATTTGATATGCAACTTAATTTGTCTCTGCTTGAATAAAAGTAATTTATTTATATATAAAAAAGTTTTTTTAACGGTAGTTTATAAGTTTATTGTTTTTGCAATTTATGAATGGCAATCAATAAGTGAAAGGCACTTCTGTCCCACATAGTTCTGGCATCTACTGTAAGTTTTGAGTATCCTGTTTATCTAACCTGATCCTGGTCTCCAGCAAAGCAGCAACTCTTCATAGTACAGGAGTTGAAGTAGCCTTGGTTATCAAACTGGAAGCTGGGCAGACGAGAGTGGAGCTCGTACAGGACAGGAGGCAGACGTCTGCGCAGAGCCAGCAGCTGCGTCCCCGTGCTGTTAAAGCGCACGCTCATGGCACTCTGAAGAGACAAACTCCCTCCGTACCGCAACAGAGAACTACAGCAAAGAGGAAAGTAGGTTATAATAAAAGATCATTATTCAGATTTGTGTTATTTCAGGAGATCATGTTTACAGTGACCACACTCTGAACATCTTTACACAAGCTCTGCTGTCCTCTGCTGGTCTCAGGCAGTAGAGCAGACAGCTATGATGATAAAGCTGGCCTTGTCAGCTAGATTGCAGTCCATATTTGGACCGAAGCAAGCGTTCAAGCTTTTACTGGACATAATTCAGCAACCCTTTTTGCTTATAAACACAGTTCTCCGTAACACTTGATTCTGATTAGCCAATTGCAGCCAGACATACTTGTATAACGACACTAAACTGTTTATTTGAACAATGTCTGTGGCAGCTAACTGTGTTACTTTCATATTCCTCATGGCCCTCTGCAGTTTCTTTTTTTACACAAAATAAAAAACATTGAACTCAAATTAATATTTAATGTCCATTTATTTACATATTTGGTAAGCAGCTGTGCAATAACCAGGAAAAAGTACAGTTAACAGGTTAGTACCTGAAAAGAAACCCATTCAGGACAAAATGTTTGGGGTCAATATTTGTTTTTTTTAAAGAAGTCTCTTATGCTCACAAAGGAAGCATTTGTTTAATCAAAAATACTGTAAAAATAATAATAATGTGAAATATTACTACAATTTAACTATTTACACCAGGGGTGGCCAACAGCCAGGGCAGCCACAGTCCTGCAGAGTTTTGCTCCACTCTTGATAGCTTTGCACACACTGAATTAAAGTGACAGCGCATTTTTCTTGTTAAAAATGAATATGGATTGACATGGAAATGTAGCGCTTTCACAATATGGATATAATTGAAGTCTCCAGTGTTTCACAGTCAACACGTGGCTTTTTTGGCTATGTTTAAAACAAGGAAAATTGCACTTTTAGATAAACAAGGCAACATAATAGATCCACATCTGGAGGTAGAAAAACAAAGTTCTTTAAGATCCGTGGGACTGCTTTTAATAAAGATTTAAATGCAAAAGAAAAGCCATGAGAGCTGACTGTTTCTAACAGTGGTAAGTTTTAATTTAATATTTTTGTGATAGCCTACTTTCAATGTAAGAAAAGGCTGTGTAATAGGCTGTGTTTAAATGTTTTGCCACTTGCTTGAGCAACTTAATATATAATTCAAGAAGTCACACGCATTAAATAATATATTGTTTATATTTATTGTGTTTAAATGTGAATATGTCCATAAAGATTGTATTACTGTACTGTGTAAAAAAAGAATCACAATGCTGAAAAAACATTTTGGATTTGAAATTAAAATAATGGATAAATCTTGTGTTTGTGGTTTACAGCCGCGGATTAGTAACAGACTAACCTCCCCTGATTTACATACTAGTTCTTACTGTTCAAATTTCAAACTTATACCCTAAAAATACGTTTATTAACACAGTATTTATGGTGTTCTGTCATGAAATTACTAAGTGAAAGTGCTGAGATCTGATAATTATTCTGAAAAATGTTCAGCCTCTCTCAATACCTCTCAAACTTTCTTTTGATAATGTATTTTAGACTTTGAAAGAAAAAAGTTAGAGTGATGGAATGTGATAGATAGAATGTGTGCGCATTTATCAGACAGATCTCCATCTCACCTGCGGGGTTTGCGGATGTCCCACAGTCCCACCCCCTCTTTAGAGTTAGCAGTGGCCAGCAGACGGGGTTCTACGGGGTTAAACATCACGCTGTGGAACGCTGAGGGGTAGTTGGCCAAGCAGAACGGTTCTAGAACACACAACAGAATTAGAGTAACACCGGATCTAGAACAGTTCAGGATTTAGATGAAACAGAGGTTCTAGAACACACACACAAAAAAATTTATCATGGTTTCCACAAAAAATATTAAGCAGCACAACCTTGATAATAATAAGAAATGTTTCTTGAGCACCAAATTAGCATATAAGAATGATTTCTGAAGGATCCTGCGATTATCCTTTATGTGTCATTAAAGAAGGGGGCCATATTAAAAACCAAGAAATTCAACTACTGAATGTGTACCTCCATGCGGCGGTTCTCGTGTGTCCCATATGAGAACTCGGCCGTCATCAGATGAGCTGGCGAAGACGTTATCATTAACAGGACTGACGGACAGACCGTACACAGCATCATCGTGTAAAAAGACATTGAGCGTCTCGCCACGTTCTACGTCGTGCAGAATCACCTGCTCATCATTTCCTGCGGCGACAGACAGAAACATTAGACATTTGATCTCCCCTCTGTTTCAGCTGTAGCATCACAAACCTGAGCAGCTGCTTGTTTTACCTCCTGAGAAAACACGTTTGTTAGTGCTGTCAAATGCCAGGCAGAAGATGTTGGACAGGTGCTCCCCCTTCAACTTGATCGGTTTGGCTCGTGAGTGTATTGCTTTCTCCATGTGCCACAGCAGCACCCTGCGGTCATCTCCACCTACAACACAACACATATTAATAGATTCACCAGAGAAATGTTTCAACATCCCTCTCCTGAGGATATGAAAGTAAGGTTATATGCGCACAATCTGGCTGTTTTACAGACACCAAAAAAGAGTTTGGGAGCCTTGTTCTCAACAGAAGTTCAGAAATTCATGGTCGTGATAACAAAAACATCATGTAGGGCTCTCATGCTCCTGCTCTGATTTACTACAAAAGGGGCTTTATTCTCAGCTGGTGCAAATCTCTAAATGTGATAAAGTTCTGCTCAGTGAATTCATCAAGAGTTTAGCTTTTTATTGTTATAAATAAATAAATAAATAAATATATAGCTACTTTAATCTTTACTCTCATTGTTAATTGTTTATGTTATTTTATATTTTTTGTAATATAATGCACAGTCTGGAGACTGGAGACAAAAAAGCTCTGTGATGATGTGATGACAAACTTGAATGGCAAATCTGATCTACGTATGAATTATGTCTGTAAATAAAATTCTGAGCCAACTGGAAAATACACATTTGTATCTAAAAAAAGAGATTCAGGTGACTGGCTTGTGTTACAACAGTGACAGTTTCCAGATGCCATTTTAATCTGAAGAAATGAATACCGTTTATTCATTAAGGATGCATTAAATTGATAAAAACAGACAGTTACAAAAGATTTCTATTTCAAATAAATGCTATTCTTTTAAGCTTTCTATTCATCAATCCATCCTGAAATAAAGTATCACGGTTTACACAAAAATATTAAGCAACACAACTGTTTTCAACATTGTTAATCATAAGAAAAATATCAGTATATTACAATGATGTCTGATGGATTATTATTATGTGACACTGAAGACTGGAGCTTAGCATTACAGTAATAAATTACATTTAAAAAAAATTAGAAAAAAAGTTATTTTAAATTGTAATATTTCACAATATTGATGTTTTTACTTTTGATTAAATGAATACAGACTTGGTGGGCATAAGAGGCTTCTTTCAAAAATATTAAACAACCCTAAACTTATGAACAGTAGGCCTAGTCTATTATTGTGAGACTATACAGATTGACATGTTTTATTTAAATAGGTGGATTTCCACTAGAGTATTCGTTGCCATGCAAACCATTAAAAATGTTGACAGCATCCTACTCCTGTTTTAGTGTAATCTGTTGTACAAAATGAAACTGAAATTTCAGGGTTTTGCAATTAGTTTAACAGTGAAACTAAGGGAAGGTTCATCTACATTTCTATACAAAACCTGTGTAAAGAAAAAAAATCTTCTCTCTGTGTTTTGACCCATGGATTTACATGACTTTTCTAGTCATTACTGGAGTTAAAAAATATTTTAAACAGAAATCAACTAGAGGTACTTTCTAGCTGATAAAATACTTTAAAGTCAAGCATTGCTAGAAAACTTTTCCAGGCCTTGAAACCAGAGTTTTAAAATGGTCTGATATTTCCTGGTTTCCAGGTCAGAGGCAAGGGAACTCTCTGCATTCACCACACTGTACATGCCTAATGTAAAGACTGCAAACATGCAAGTGCAAAAACATACAAAGGACTTGAGCAGGAAAGAATGTGTGAAGCCAAAAAAAGCAGTTACAGCTGCAACCAATTAATGAGTCAGCAAGAAAAAGAGTCCGACTGAAACTATTGAGGCCCTTCTACAGTCTGAACCACCTACAAAGGTGCATTCACTTAGTTTCGTTTAGGTTTATCTGGCTCTCATTTGTACTAATAGTAGGCTACTGGTGATAAAGGCTTCATACTGACTTCAGCCTGGATGGATGAAGTTTGTGAACAAGCTCATCTACATTTTTAGATGCAGTTCTAACAAGTTGCAGCGACTGTATCTTGGACAGGCATTTTTATTTCAGTGTGGCGACTGTGACTGTGTTTGCAGTTAGTGTTGAATGTCTTGCCATTTATCTATTAACTATGGCATGGTAGATCTTTTTATTGTTTATTATAATAGTAGTCACTTAGTAAACTATCAGTAACTTTAGTGTTTTGCAATAAGGCTGGTCACGTGATGTCAACATGGTTACGCCCATAAAGGGGCGACCCGCTTCATGCAGAATAAAAAAAAAAGAAGCTTTTTCTAGAAGACTGATCTTCATATCATGTGGATGGGCATTATGTAATCTAATATCAATCATTTTAAATGACATTACTCTGGTCATTGCGCTTCTTTGTGTAAAAACTTTTTTTTTTTTTTTTTAACTGAGTGCACCCTTAACATGTTTATATAATACTGACAGAAAGACTGAAACATGTTTTTTGGCAATGCCCAGAAAAATATTGAAAAATTGAAGATGTCAAAGCAATCCTGTCAATGCATGTTTTATTCTGCATGCCTATTCTCTACTCCTGTCTGTCTTTCTCTAGCTGACCCACATTAGAAAGATCAGCGTGCAGAACCGGAGGATCTTACCGGACACCAGCCACTGGCCTCCATTGTTGGAGAACTCGATGGCGTTGACGCAGCCGAAGTGTCCGAGCATGTCCTTCTTATAGAGGCTGGAGCAGCCGGCCAGTCTGCGCCGCTGGAAGTCCTCCTTCAGCTGCGGCTGTCCGCCGATCGTCCTGCGGGAGAGGAACCCGACGGCGCTCCGCATGCCGCAGCCCCGCACCTCCTTCATCTCTCTTCGGGTAAACGAGTCTCAACGCCGCCGCTAGAGTGTCCCGGCCGTCATGGGTTTGAGCTCAGGTATGATTCGGTAGATTCTGCTTTGGCTGGAGGATGTACCGTTACATGTTTGTTCGGTAAAGCGTGAAAGTGCGCAGCAAAAACAGAAGGTTGTTTAGAGTCCCACCGACCGCCGGCACTTCCTGCTCCGGTGCAAGGGTGATGACGTCACAGGAGCGGATCGCTAACACTAAACTCATAACCAGAACTTTTTCTGTCCCTATTTTTATGATTGTTCTTTGTAGGAATATATTCATGTCTCGTTTCCCTGTTCTTGTATGTTTCTACAAGTTTTGCAATAATAATAATAATAAAAAAAAAAAACTCAGAACCAGAACCGCTGCTGTACTTTCTGATTGAATGTTATATAATATGTTTCAGTTTATATAATTTGTGAACACTTGTGCCTCTGTAATCTGTATTGCTTTTAATGCAGTGCTTGATTTTTGAATGTTTTATTGTTATTAAAAAGTGAACCAGTATGCTGTATGTGTAGGTCTACATCTATTGAAGTATTTATTTGTTTACATATAAGTTAATATCTATCTAGTTAAATATGTTATTTGTTAAATATGTATTCAGGTTAATTGGGACATTTTGTGCCAGTCATCTCAGTGGAAAAAGTGCAAAAGTGCAATTTACCTGGCGTCACCCCCAGGAAATTAGACAACAAAAATGCTGCATTAATAAAAAAAACGTTCACAACAATAAAAATTTACTTTATCAATTATTTATTTATCAATTATCAATTATTTTTACAATATAATATTTAAAGTAAATTAAAAATATAAATAAAAACCATATTAAAATAAGCTATTTATACAATATTGTATTATTTTAAGGACTTATTTAAAAAAAAAGTAAGATAATAAATATAAACCTTTTTACACTTTATAAATTCTTATATCAAAAGATAACATTATTTAAGTGATTTATTAAAACTAAAATTAAATTAAATATTATATATTAAATTATTTAGATTTAAAAGATTTATATTTAACTTTTACACTCAGATGTTAATAATGTAACATTTTTAATATTTAAAATAAAATAAAACGTCAATAGAAACAATATTAAATCACATTTTATCATTAGACTTTATTAAAATGCAAAAAAACAAAAAAAACAATAATAAACCTATTTACTCTTCATAAATTTACTCTCATATCAAGATAACATTTATCTTTAATTTATGTTATCACTATAGAGAGAGAGAGAGAGAGAGAGAGGTAAAAAACACTGCTAAATTATAGGTAACACTTTATAATAACTCCACGTTATGAATCATTAGGTAAACATTAGTAAATAGTCAGTTCATCCTTTATAAAGCATTGTCCCAACATTAATAGTCATTAGTAAGCAGTTTATAAATACAGCTATAAATGCCTTGTTCTTGATTTATAAGCATATCTATTACAAAGGAGATTTAAAGGCTCAGTTATCTTGCTAACAGAAAAAATAAACTGTACACTTGAATTTTTATTTTTTCCATGAAATTGCAGAGGTTTGTTTTTCATTTTTTATCAAGTGTACAGTCGTACAGTTTCATTTTTTGCATCTTGAAAAAATATTTCTGTGTTCTGTATCCCTCTGTGTTGTGTTTGTTTAACTTTTTTGTTTGAGAGATAAATGAGCCTTTAAATCTCCTTTGTAAATGCTTTATAAGGTATGAATAGTCCTCACTTTAGATGAGCTCTTAAAAACAGATGGCTGGCAACTACTAAATGTTTTATAACTACCTGACTTAATCATGAATTACAGCAGGAATATTGATCAACTATTATCATGTGTCTAAATAATAAGATTTATAAATGTACATTTAAATAGTTGGTAACACTTTATTTTAGGGTCTCTTAACAAGTTGCTTATTAGCATGCATAATACTAGAATATTAGCCATTTATTAGTAGTAATTAAGCACATATTATGCCTTATTCCACATGACCTTATCCTACATCCCTAATCCTACTCAATACCTAAATTTAACAGCTACCTAACTATTAATAAGCAGCAACTTAGGAATTTATTGAGGGAAAAGTCGTAGTTAATAGTGAGTAAATATTCCCTTTTCTAAAGTGTTACCGATGAACCACTGACAACTCCTAAATAACTGGTTTGTAAATAACATTATAATTTAGAAATGATAAAGTTAGCATTAATAAAGTATGAAAATACAATTATAAAACATTATATATATGCTCAAGAACAAAACATTTATAGCTGTATTTATAAACTGCTTACTAATGCCTATTAATGTTGGAACAATGCTTTATAAAGGATGAATTGACTATTTACTAATGCTTAACTAATGATTCATAGTGTGCAGTTATTATAAAGTGTTACCAAATTATGAATAACATTCAGATTCAAAAGATTCATAATTAGTTGTTACATTCAGATTCAAATTTTACAATATCACGTTAAATGAAACATTCAAAAACTTTTGGTATTCTATATCTTGTTGTGATTCAGAGAAAATATTAGCAGAGTTAAAGAATCAATGTTTGGTGACTAAGTGCAAATATCGAATATCCATTTAATATTCACTCAACAAGTAGAAAAATGACAAGCAGGGACCAAAACAAATCTTAGTGTGTGTAGTTTTATTAAATTCCAGTAAGGAATTACATTGGTAGTATTTTTTTCGACAGTTTTTCTTACAAATACAAATTTATCTGAGTAATCCCCCATAACTGGAGCAGAACTTTTAAATTAAAAAGCTAAAAGGTTTTTAAATGATATTTTTTAATAAAAGACTAAACAAAACTAAACTAATACTAGTGGAAGGTATACATTTAAACAGCAAACAGACAGTTCTTTAGCACAGCTTTAACTATAAACGGACATCATCAGCACAGCTCCTTACATACTGTGTATGATAAATTATGAACCTTTTACAGTCTGGACAAGCATGAAATATTTCCATTAAATTGCACCAAAACCTCCAGACCAGAAATAGAACAACACTGACATCATTGCACGTTTGCCACTTGCTTGCATTAATCGTGACAAGTGCGAGTCTGTGAGTTGAATTATGAGATGGATTTGTTTGTTCTGACATATTTTGGCTTTCTAAGGAGCAAGTGAGGCACAATATAATTTGATTTAAAACTACTCTATATGAGTAATGAGGATTAAACAATCTCACCGTCTCGCAAAGCAGAGACTAGAGATAGTTCAGAGCCTTGCTAAAGGCCTTATGAAAAAGGCATGTCTAATACCTTTATAACACTGTGCTCATGTCACCTACAGGCAGGTATACTGTGGAACACTGTAATTCTAATGCTACATTTAGTGAGGATAAAATATAGTGACATTTGTATCTAGCTTGTTTGTTTAGTGTTCATGAAACATCTACAGGTCATATTTCACCCCAAAATCAGAAGAAAATTTTTTTTCGGCCATCAAGTTTTTCTGAATTGTGACAAATAAGAGTCTCTAATGTTTGGATGTTTTGCTTCTAAGTTTGCTGACGTCTAACGTCATTCTCATGAGATTTTTACCAACACTTTCCAATAAGGTTCAATTTGTTCATGTTAGTTAATGCATTTGGTCTCATGAACTAGCAATGAATAATATTTTTTTTTATATGTTTATTAATCTAGGTTAATGCTCATTTATGATTATTCACTGGTAATTCATAATACATCAACTAATTTATAAATAGTAAATTATACAATTTAGTTTAATTATAATAGTATTATAGTATATATAGTATTAGTATAATTTAGTATAATTAGTATAAATTTAGTAAATTATACAACTTGACAACTAACCAAGATTAATAAACGTTTAATATATTGTTCATTTTTATTTCATGATACCTAATGCATGACCTATAGTAGTGGGAATAACAAAATAATAAATCACATAATAATTTTTTTTATTAAGTTTTTTTTTTAAACAAACAAAGGTAGTACAACAAATATTACCATGCCATGTAAATATTTTTAATTATCATTAAAATGTCATCACAATGCAAAAACAAAAATATATAAAAAACGTTTTTGTTATTTAAAAATTAAATAATATGTCCTAAAAATATGCTGCATTTCCTTTATAACAAAACTTCTTTTCTTTTGATTTTGGGGTTAAGTATGACCTGGACATTCTCCATGTTTTAGGCACATTATTCTAAATCCATTACAGCATCTGGGGGAAACTGGACATCTCACAAGAAAACATCCTCAAACAAGCCAACAAACAAAACAGAACGTACATTTCATTCTAGGAAACATTGACATTAAAAAAGATTTGAAAGAGTGCAGCACACAGGTTTTACACTGGTCCGTCTAATGTAGACACAGACACTCAGTCCAGTTTCTGTCTCCAAAGTTCCCACAAAGCTTTGCTGCAGTTTTTAGCTGGCGTGAACAGCGCTGTGCACCACAGGAAGCATTACATAACAAAAACACAATCTAGTAATGTTTTAAAAGTGCTTTAGCGTTCAGTACCTTCAGTGAATACATTCTCACACACACACACACACACACACAAACCTACAAAGTAAACCACATATGACGAGGTGGAGACTGCAACACAAACACACAATTAACCTTCGAGAGACTCTCTGAGGTTATGGAGCAAGAGAGATGGAGAAAACGTTTTAGCTGTCTTCAGGATAAAGCCAAGCCATCTGGAAAATCCATCCGAAGCAAAATCCAATCCAGATTTTGTCCTTTTAATAACAAAAGCACAGTTCCTTTCTCTCCTTTTTGCTGGTTTGTTCTCCCACAAGTGTGCTGGCTGCTGAAGCATGTGGATACAGCTTTGCAGAATGACAAAAAACCACCCGAAAACTCACTAGTTACGGAGTTAGACCAGTTTTAAAGATTCAGTTCATTAGTCGTTTCACTATAAACACTGGAGGGTTTTAACATACGTAGTCCAAAAAAATATGCCCTGTTGCTAAGACCGCATCAAGTCTCTCATAAAAGAACAATCAAATGCCAACGAAATCAAAAAACACAGACACAAACCGTGAGAAAGCAGATATTTTAAATAAAAACATCAGGCAGCACTGAGTGTAAAGGCAGCCGTAGCGTAGAGGAGTGAAGATGCGAGGCTGTAGTTCAGTAAGGCCCTTTGGAGGGTCCGAAGATGGCGAGCGGGAAGTGTTTGACGTGAGATGACCACTGAGCCGCAAGCTGGAAAAACTTCACATCGTTCCACTCTACTCCATCTATCAACACTGGAGGGAGGAAGCAAAAAACATGCATGTCTTTAGTCTTTAACCATGTTTTCATGAATTCCACAAATATAAATTATACATCATCTATACCTAAATTATAAAGAGAAGTATGTATAATATATAGCACTGTTCAAAAGTTTTGAGGTTGGTAGGATTTATAAAATATTTTGGATCAAATAAATGCAGCTTTGGTAAGCCTAAGAGACCTTCTGTAAATTCAATAAATGCAGTAGTAAACAAGTAATATTGTGAAATATTATTACAATATAAAATAACCATTTTCTATTTTATTACAAATTTTACAAATTATATTATTTTATTACTCCTGTCTTCAGTGTCACATGATCCTTTAGAAATCAATCTAATATGCTGATTAGAAGCTCAAAAAAATTAAATAAAAAACATTATCTATGTTGAAAACTATTGTGCTGCTTAATATTTTTGTGGAAATTGTGATACTTTTTTCAAGATTCTTTGATTATCAACTTTGATAACCTTGTTTGAAATGGAAATCTTTTGACACAAAAGTCTTTACTGTCAGTCATGATCAATAAATAAAAATATTAATGCTGAATGAAAGTACTAATTTCTTCCAAAAAACCAAAAACAAAATGTTTAATGGTATATAATTTATTATTACTAAATAATTATTACTCCCACACATTTCAGTGTAATATTATTATTATTATTAAATTTATATAACATTTAACTGGTGGTCCAATTTTTAATTTGAAATCCCTGAAGTTCATGTTTATATTGTTAGTCAAGGCTGGTGGTTTGCATTATAAATATATGTTTTAACTGTCGGCTGAAATTGAAAGGCTGAAACTACATTGCAGCAGGTTCAGAAATCAGTTTACACTGAAATGTGCCACTTTTGCAGCTTGCAGGAAGTTTTGAGTTTTTAAAGCTATAGTTTAAAGCTGTTTTCATAGCACAGCAAACTGAGGATGATGATAAGACCTCTCAAAGCAAAGTTTACTGAATGTATTGTAAGTTGCAATGATTACTTTGATGAATTCTGATTGGCTGATCACCTTTCAGCATGGTCTGCTGGTGTTTGGCTGTGCAGATGAGTCGACTTATGCCCTCTATCACCTGACTCTTAGACTCCGCCTCCTTATCCTTGGTCTTTTTAGGCAGAAACATCACTGAACACAGAGACAGAGTGTTTGATGCTTATTCAACAACACAGTACATTTTATAAGCTGACTGTGTTTCTGTGTCTTACCCTTCTTATTCTTCTCTTTGGTGACAACAGTCATGGACATGGTCGGCTGATGTGTCATCTCTGCTCCGCCCAGTGGGAGGCGGCTAACCTGCAGCGAGCGGAAGGTGCACTTGAGCGTGTTTTTGGTAGAGGAGTCTCTCTTCTCCACTTCTTTCTTCCTCTCTGATGGAGCAATCCAGTAATCAACCTGAAGACCCATCAGCTCCCCCTGACCTCCTCCAGGAGAACTGCAGCCACAAAGACAAGGTGAGAAAGCAGAAGACTACAGAGATCTCAGACACCTAGCGCTGTATGTGTTTGTGTGTTTGTACCTGGACAGGTGCACAGAAGGAGAAGAGGGAGGCGTTGGAGATACTTCTTTCAGTAATGGTGAGATCTGTGCAGGAGGAGTAGACGAGAGAAGAGAAGATCCCACAGGAGCAGCGTCATCTGAATCGCCTAAAAACACACAGTCACATGCACAAAACATTAAAAAACCACATTAAATATAACATGTATATACATACATATATATATATATATATATATATATAACGTTTTTTGTTAGATTTTGTCTAAAGGTTCAATAAACTATTCCATTTCAAATGAGCTTTTTTCTGACTATTATTTTGTCATATTTTATATGGGCTAACATGTAGCCATATTTAATATATAATATATTGACAGTACAACTAACCAGATGTGGCAGAAGTTTGTTCAACAATCCCCACTTTCACCACCTGCAGACAAGTTGAAAACAAAAACACTCTGAGCCAAATACAACAAAACATTTCGAACTATAAAACATCATTGTAAATGGACACATACCCCAATAAAAGGAATGAATTTCTGACATGAGTCTTCATCAGGACTGTGAGAGGAAAAAAGAACACATGGTTTACTGACTAGTAAATTAAACCCATTAAACGGCACACTATATCTACCAATCCCCTCAAGTTTAGAAAACATTTTGATCTCTAAGGAGAAAAGGCTTCTAAGACTGATTTTGTCAATCCCACTGTCTGGTTCATTTATTCTTTGCCCCTCCAACTCAGCGTCCTTTAACTTCAAATTCTTCCCAACTTTCAGTGATTTTGTGTCATCCAATAAAGCGTGTCTGAGACATGCTACAAAGAAATGCTGTAAAGCGAGTCATGCCAGCGTAATCCTAATCGACTTCTACCGTTATGCCACTGCCCCACCCACCCCTAAAAAACTAAAAGATAGAAGCATTCGCAGCCAATCATGGCTCAGATTCAAGCTACTTGAACCAGAGATGGTCTAATGCAGAGATTACAGATATAGCAACAATAATAATGTTAAAATTGTTATGCTTACTTGTACATTATATTCAAAAATAAAACGAATCACGACATGACCACTCTGTTCAGCATGAAATGAAAATACTAAATACTAATTTTGCAATACATCCAACTGATTTACATTCAGACGGAAATCTCATGTTCTGTTAAACCATCTCTGATCACTAGAAGAGCAAAACCCAAAACCAGAAGCAAATTATAAGAGAATAGAAAGAATAAATAATCTGTGCCAACGAACCACCCCAAAAACAACACAGCACAAGCCCAAACAGAGGGAGTTCACAGAGTGCATTTGAGCCGAAATAGAAGTTGCTCTCAGTGTAAGGCGTAACAGCTGGTCTATTGCTCTGCAAACCGGAGAATATAGAGACACCGATGAAACCAATAACTGAGAATTCAGCCAATATCAGCAGCAATACTTCAAGCACCTGCTCAGAGAATCAAGACTGTGAGTGTGTGAGTGTTGTGTAGTTTAGGCTGTTTACTCTGATATGAGAGAGAGAGAGAGAGAGAGAGAGAGAGAGAGATCACTAGAGGGGAGAAAACTGAACATGAAGCCAGAAAATGAAGAAATTATTTTACCTCCATCATAAAGTCTGTTCACCTCAGATATTTTTTCTGCCTTTTCATGAAAGTGCAATCATTGGAAATCATTTGAATCCTTGATTTTTCTATTCAAACTGAAAATATTCTCTGGGACCCAGAAATTCTCAAGACCCACAAATTTCCCTTACATGCCAGAGTTACATATCAACATTACAATGGCATATACACTGCCGCTCAAAAGTTTGAGATCAGTAAGATTTTTAATAATTTTTTAATGGAGTCTCTTATGCTCATTGATCCTGTATTTATTTGATCAGAAATACAGAAAAAAACAGTAATATTGTGAAGTATTATTGCCAATTCTAAAATTGGTTTCCCATTTTAATATATCTTAAAATATAATTTATTTCTGTAACGCAGCGCTGAATTTTCATCAGCTATTACGCCAGTCTTCCGTGTCACATGATCCTTCAGAAATCATTCTAATATGCTGATTTATAATCAATGTTGAAACTGTTGTGCTGCTTAATATTTTTTTGGAACCTGTGATATTTTTTCTTAGAATTTTTGATGAATAAAAAGTTAAAAAGAACAGCATTTACTCAAAATAGAAATCTTTTCTGACATTCTGAAGTCTTTACTATCACTTTCTATCCATTTTACACGTCCTTGCTGAATAAAAGTATTAATTTCTTTAAAAAAAAGAAAAGAAAGAAAAAATTTTGAATAGTAGTGTATATTGTAACACAAAATTTCTATTTCGAATAAACACTGCTCTTTTTAACTTTTTATTCTAATAAAGAAGGATGTGTCACAGAACAAAAATGGCCTGAAACTTAAAAGCTGGTTTGTGTATAATTAACAATTTTTCCCTTTTCTTTGTAACTGAATCCTGATGTCCTCTATAAAGGTTCTATTTAAGTATTATTATGTACTTTTTTCTGGGTCCTTGGAGGGTTTGAATGTTACAAGAAGCTTAAACTGAAAAGGCTCTGGTACATTGTGTGCTCTGCTGAAGGACATCAGAGGTGTGCGGAGGATGATGGAGGTAATATTCATATCCCAGAGCAGCAAGAGATCCAATAAAACCTTCAGATTCTTTCCACACTGCAACTTTTATTACACAATTTAACAGCTAATTCCAAAATCATCAGAAGGTGGAGGAGAAATAAGGGAGAAACTGCAATGCTCGATATGGCAGCTACAGGAAAGGAAGCCCCAGCACACAAGCCCACTGAACTGTCTTCACCCTGAATAGACCACAAATCGTAAAGTGTGGATAGAATCTCTATAGAGTTTCAGCAGAATCTCTCTGCTCTCCCTCAGCTGTAATTCCCCTCGATACTACAGGAGAAGAGTGAGCCAGAGAAAGGAAGATGATATATATCTGATTGGCTACGGTATCAGCACAGGCAGGAGGACCACAATACCTTACAGCAAAATCAAAATGAAAGCTCTTTTTCCTTCAGAGAGGGCAAGGAAAAGAAAAAAATAAAGAGAAATAAAGTATGTTATTTACAGACAGAGATGATATACAGTGACATTCACATGCTTTCTGTCCAAACATGACTTTTAAGGAGGAGGATGCTCATGAAAAAGATGCAAATATCTGGAAAAACGAACAAAATGGATCGAGTGCGTTTTTGAGTGAAAACCAGATATCTGCATCTTCAGAGCATCTGAAAATGAACCCAGCCTTTAATAACACATATTCAAAGAAATTTTATATCAAAAGATAATTGATATTCTTTTAATTGTATTTAGCCAAATACAATTGTGGAGTCATAATCTTTGAATATGTTTTATTATCGAGTGGTACCATGTTAAAAATCACACTGATATTTCATATTCACTGTGTTCTACACACAACATTTAAGTTGCCTCCTCTGAAAGGTTGAATTCTTTTATAAAAATATGGATCTGGGCTGCTCTGTGCATGTGTGTGTCACCTTTTCTGCTTATAGGTAAGCATGGCCTCTGCTATGGGCAGCTGATGAGCTCCGTTTGCTCCCAACATGTACTGTGTTACCCTGGAAACCACATCTGGACTGTCCTGAACTGCTGGAGAAGGTTGACAGAGAATAAAGAGAAAATGTTGATATTTTTTTAATACATTTATAAAAATATGTGTGTGCATTTACATATATATACACTTTTAATATATTTAAAAATGTGGTAAAACATTATTAATAATCAAAATACGGTGTATGGTGCATATTATACTATATAGAAAAAGCGTAGAATATATATATAATTTTTTTAAAAATATATCTACATTAATATAATGTTTTATTCTATTTAAGAATTACATCATTTAAAAAATACATATTATATCAGTATATAAAAAAATACACAATTGTAATATATTTAAAAATCATTATTAATTATTTAATAACAATACAAAATAATATAAAACATAAAACACTTATGTAATAGAAATATAGTATATATTCTTTATATATTATTTAAACAATAAAAAATAGAATATAAAATATATTTCACAATATAAAAATATATAATTAAAATTTAATTAATTTAATTTATTATTTAAACATTTCTAATCATATATCCTTATAATATTATATATATATATATATATATATATAAATAATGATCTGTGAAAGGATGAGTGAAAGAGTATATCAGAGAAGGTTACCTGATGTTGGTGCTTCTGGTTTGTGGAAAAGATCTCTCCACGCTGAGTCCTGGAACAGGCTGTTATATCTGTAGTCTATACTGGCCAGATATTTAGCCACTGGATGAACCCCTACACACGCACACACACACACACGTTTTTTTGTTTTTAGCTCTTCTGGTAGTGTTTTATTGGCCAGTGACTGCTCATTTTTTTCTCCGACTCCTGCACTTACCAAGAGGGATGATAAGGAATCGCAGGTATCCGAGCCAGTCGGGGGTTTTATGTGTCAGGTGATCCACAAACAAACGCAAAACGACAGACAGGTAATGCTGAGCTCCTGCTACTCCGATCCGCACAGGAGACGGTGTGACTGAGTTACTGTTACAACTAGAGAGAAAGAGAAAAGGAGAAATAAGTGCATAGTGTGTCACTATCCTGGAAAACTAGAAACCAAATGGCAGAAGTATGAAGAAGAAATGAAGTGTCTGACTCACAATCTCTGTATGCGAGAGATGATGGTGCTGAACGCAGCCTGTATGTCAGCCGTGGTGCACGTACACACAACAGGAAGACCGTGATTCTGTAACACCTCAGATACATACTGAGACAAAAAGACAGGAAGAGGGTTACATAAGTGAATCACCAGCCAAAATCTACTGATAGCTGATAATTCGCAATAAGTGCCATCACAGAAACTGCCATGTACTGTTGACAGCTGTCAATCATACCTGGCCTTGCCAGTCTGAGGTGTTAATGAGGATGATGCTGTCGGGGAGATGGCTGTCTGACACCAGGATGTGGTTCAGCTGGTCATAAACCGTTTTACGTGGAATCTATCCGGACAGAGATCAAAATTAGTTCAAACAAAAGTAAAAACTGCTGCTTCTGTTTAGTAACTGGAGTCTATTTGTTGAGTGTGAGGTTCTATCTGACCTGTAGGTGGCAGCGTGTGTCAAACGAGCGCTCGTTGTCCAGACTGTTGGCTCTCTCGTTGGGCGGTCGACTGGTCTGTCTCTCTTTAAGTGATGTGCTTCGTCCCCGTCGCCCTGCCAACTTTGGCTCCACCCTTCAGATGGAGAGAGAAAGTTGTTCATATTGCAGAACCTTTTTATTTTTTAACAAAACACTAAACAGGATAGACAAAAAAACAAAACAAAACAAAACAAAACAAAAAAACACCAGAGAAAGCTTTGTTTAAAAAGAAAAAAAAAGTACAGCACCTTGACAGTAATCTTTAACAGGTAAAATCTATTATACTCTCTTCATCTAACCGCAGTGATAAAGGGTTTATGTATCCTCACCGGTTGGATGGAATGATAAGTGACTCTGTTTTGGTCATCCGGCCAGTAGGAGGCAACCTCTCCATGAAAGTGTCCATGTTGTCCATCATCTCCAGTTCTGTGGTCGGGGTCACGACCTCAGGATGACCCTAAAACCCAAAGACACACATATTAACACAATATACACAATATTAACACACTATATATATATATATATATATATATATATATATATATATATATATATGTGTGTATACACACACACACACACACACACATATACATACATATATATTTATATATATAAAGTTTTATTGTTATTATTATTATTATAGAATTAATGTATTAATTATTTAAATGCATTAATATTACAATAAACAGTAATAACAGTAATATTAACAACAATGTTGACAACTTTTTTTTTCTAATAATAATAATAATTACTAAAACATTTTAATATATAGGAAAAATACATGGGTACTTTTGTAAACATTTTTGAGGGATGATGCAAACAAATTCACTTAGAAAAACAGTTTAAACTGATACACAGAGATTTGTCTTAACACTCATATCCACATGTTGTGAGACAAGGAAGGGCAGCAAAAGAAACAAGAAACTTAATGTAAGATAAAAAGGCACATTATAAAGGCCAAATAAATTATATTGGCAGAAAAGATACACTATATTGCCAAAAGTATTGGGTCGCCCCCTTCTAATGAACAGGTTTGACTACTTTAGTAATTTCCATGAGTATAAATCTTAATGCTAAAGCATATAATGATATTCTAGGGAATTGTGTGCTTCTAATTTTATAGCAAAAGTTTGGACAGGACCCTTTTCTATTCTAACATGACAATGCCTCTGTGTATAAGGCAAGGTTCAAATAGAAAATTATTCAGTCAGTGTGGAAGAACTTGACTGGTCTGCATAAAACCAAGTCCTAATCCCAGTTTAACACCTCTGCTGTGACTGTAAATGCAGACCTTGAGCCAAAAACTCATCACCAAACACCAATGACTTGTACATATGGGTACAGTCATTTTAGACACTTCCAAAACTGTTGCAACAGAGATGGAAATACAATTTTTAAATACATGAATTATGTTCCCATCGTTGTTGCCACAGATTTGGAAGTGCATTTTTCTGTTCTAAAGAAGGGGGTGACCCAATACTTTTGTCTATATAGTGTATGTACAAGTCATTGGTGTTTGGTGATGAGTTTTTGGCTCACTAGAGGTGTTAAACTGGGATTAGGGCTTGGTTTTATGCAGACCAGTCAAGTTCTTCTACACTGACTGAATCAATAATTTTCTTTTTGAACCTTGCCTTATACACAGAGGCATTATCATGTTAGAATAGAAAAGGGTCCTGTCCAAACTGTTGCTATACTATTAGAAGCACACAATTTCCTAGAATATCATTATATGCTTTAACATTAAGATTTGCACTCATAGAAATTACTAAAGTAGTCAAACCTGTTCATTAGAAGGGGGCGACCCAATACTTTTGGCAATATATTATATATATATTATTTGATATTTTTTAAGTCCGAGTTTGACACTTCAAAATTCCATTGAAATTCCGTTCAGAATTACTGTTTTGATTACTATTGTTTTGCTCTCTTGCCACCACACCACATGTTGGTTCAATGTGGGTGATTCATTATCTGTGATTCAGCTTTAGAGCGTCTGCCAGAGCTCATCTCAAAACAAACATGTGAGTCTTGATCTGATATTCAGTGAATATCTTACAATAGTGAAGGACGTACCATTGAAACATTATCAGATTCATTATCCATCTGAAACGTTCCACCTACAGCCCTTATTTTATCAGGATCCATCTGAACAGAGAAAGAGACAGTGAGGTGGAGAGTTAGCTCAGGAGTGATTAAACTGAAGTGTTTATGTTTCTAACCTAGCTTATACTTCCTCTTCATGGGGACAACTGATTAAAAATAATGTCTATATATATATATTACCATTCCAACATTAGGGGTCAATAAGATTTTTCTTCAGATGATTCTGAAGTCTTTAATGCTCAACAAAGCTGAATTAATTTGATCATACATACAATACATCAGTATTGTGAAATATTAATACAATTTAAAATGATTGTTTTCTATTTCAATATTCTAGATATATAATTTTGATGGCAAAGCCACATTTTCAGCAACCATTACTCGAGAAAGAAACATTTCTTATTACCATCAATGTTGAAAACTGTTGTGCTGCTTAATATTTTTGTGGAAATATTTTTTTAGAATTCTGAACACTTATTTGAAAAAGAAATCTTTTTATATATTAAATATATAATATATATAAGTAATATAAATAATATATTCTATACATTCAACATCAGTTTAATGTGTTCTTGCTGAATAAAAATGTCAATTTCTTAAAAAAAAAAAAAAAAAAAATCTTACTGACCCCAAACTTTTGAATGGCACATATATATTTGGAAAGGGTTAGTATTAGATTAGTATAATTAGCTTTATTTCAAGTCAGTTTAAGTGTATGCTATGTGTGTATTTAAATATCTTCTAAACACATGAATGAGTTCTTACTGGACTGGGCGGCTCTCGGTGACTCCTAACGCTGTGAATGCTGCCAATTTCTGTCTGAGAGCTGGATAGAGAAATTCCTTCGAAATATGGCCTAAACCACACACAGACACAAAACGGTAAACACACGAGGGTTAATAAAATAACACACATCTCAACATTATCAGATATAGCACTAATGAACAAACTATCTTCTTAACATACTTGAGTTTGGGTTTCGGGGTGCTGAGAACACTTTCATCATCATCCAGATCTGGTCCACTGTCACTCGGATTCTCAAACTCTAAACTCTCCAGATCCAGATCTTCTTCTACTTCTGGAGGCGGCTCAGCTGGGTCCTGCTCCGAGTCTAACACCTACAAACATTTAAACGTTATTTATTCCTCATTTGAACTGCATGAATGTGCAGGGCAGAAGAGTGAGGGATGGTGAGACAGAGGGTCAAGCATAATCTGATGAAACGGAGAATGCTCAGACTCAGCTGCAGGGCAATCGATCCCAAAGCACCATGTGATGTTCCTGGATATTATTAATGAGAGAGGAAATCAATCAAGGACTTTGTTTGCAGCCATCAATGTTCAGGGTAAATCCGGCTTCTTAACAGATTTTAACAAGCTGCTGCTGAATGAGCTAAATGCACTAATTTCATTCCTGCTACTATATAGATGTCATAAATTTAATACTCATATCACATGATGATTATATAATATCTCAAATCAAATTCCAACATTACATTTTAAAGGGTTTGCTTTCTGTGAACATAAGATATCAATTTAGAAAAAAAAAAAGCTCAGTCTCAGATGAAGACAACAGCATACTACTTTTTAAAAAATATTTTTTATGTAAAGCACTTTGAATTACCATTGTGTATTAAATATGATATAGTATAAATAAACGTAACTTAAATTTACCTCTTTTTTTATTTATTTATTATTTGACTGGACTACCAAATAACATTTTTACACCAGTGTTATTGCAGTATTTATTTAGGAATTTATTCTTGAAATTATATTTAGCTTTTATTTTTTAGTTTTCATTTTGACTGTACATTTTATAGTAATTCTGTTGTTTTTGTCATTTTTATTAGTTAAAAATATTATATAAAAAGTATTTCTATTAGTTTTTTTATTTTTTATTTTATTTTCCAATTTTTTTTAATTTTTTTTTTCAGTTTTAGTTTTAGTCATATCAGTATTTAAACTCATTTAATTTCAGGTGGCTGTCAAGGCAACATTTCAAAGTTTTTCATCCAATATTTATATTTTATTTAATTTCAGCTTTATTTTGATTAATAGAAACCATATTGGATAGTTCACAATAACAACACTGTTTTACACAAAGTGGACTAAAATCCATTTCCATATTATACAGAGACTCCACTTGCTAAATTAAACATGCAACATTAGGAGGTCACGTGACAACAATGTAGCACACTACTGCTTGAGATGTTACATTGATTAATGGCTATACCACTTCTCGTACTACTGTTTTGAAATAGCAGGCAGTATACAGTATACACTGGGCAATATTTAGTAAGTAGGGCTGGGTATCGCTCAAAAATTTGATACCGATACCTTGAGTTCGATACCGGTTCCTGAACGATACTTTTTTCGATACCAATTTTATGAAATCAGTTTTAACAAGATTACATTATCTCAAAAAAACTTTGGTTTTATTTTTTCAGCTTGTTGACATTTACACAGACTCAAAGCCTCATCTCCTGAGCCACTGCACAAAGGAGCAAAATATATCCAACACAATAAATCAGTGCAAATAATTTTAATAAAGCTCAAATAGTTTTCAGTTTACACATCTGTTAGGCTACGTTTACACTAGTGCGCACTGCTTTTAAAAACGCATAGCTCAGACAGAATCATCATTTCTATTCATATTTATTCTAGGTTGTTAAAGACTTCAAGAAATTGAAATCTTTATCCACTTTCATAAGTGGGCGTTTTATTTTCACCATATGTTTTATTGTTATTAAATTCTGTACAGTATGTCTAATTATTTGTTTTTTTTATAAAAACTACTTAGTTTATTCAAATTTATTCTAAAATAGCCCAGAAATGTTTTATTTCTCCTCAGAAATTTGGGTTCTGTATCTGGTTTTCAAATGAAGGCATAAAATACACTTAATTTAATTTATCTTTTAAATTACTGAAAATCAAACTTTTATTTATTTATTTTGGCAAACAAACTTTACTATTAAAAATTAAAACATGGAAGAAATATGGGGTGGATCATTACATTAAAAAAATAAAGTTTTAATAATTTAATAGTAAACAGTAGTAGCAGTATGTACACTCTGCTGAACAATAATATATTTCTGCCGCAGTGTCTTCCAAGTTAAACGAACTTTTATTTTGGATGGTTGCCGTGAATAGCCTTTACAGCTCTGTGTGCGTATGATATGATGCTGTTTACCAAATCAATGGTAAAATGCTCATGGAGTGACTCTCAGAGCAGTTCTGGAGATGTTGTTCATGTGTTTATGACTCATTTTAGACGCAGACGCGTGAAATGACCGCAATGCCACGCTTCAGTTCAGGTGCACAACTGACAACCGCGCGATATAGAGAGCAGACTGCTCCGTACGCTTTCGAATCGCCTGCGGATGTCAAACACTGATCGCACCTGCGCCACACGCTTTCTAGTCGAACACACCTAGTGCTGCAGGCTTATTGCCTCACTGACGCTGATGAGATTAACCCCTTAGTTATCGAAATTTGGTACCGAACGACAAGACGTTTTTCGATACTCGGTGGTATCGAGGCAATTCGGTCGGTGCCTAAAAAGTATCGAACTCGATACCCAGCCCTGTTAGTAAGTTGTAAGCTAGTACTCAATTCCAAACATAACCCTACTGACAGTTTTAGCTGCTAAATAACTTCCTTTAATATAAAATATTTGTGAAAATCTTCGCTCAGGTTTCAGATGGTTCCATAATAAGAATCAGTGTCCTGTCAGAACAGGAAGTAACCTGAGACACAATGCTGATGAGATCATGTTTCTGTCCCGCTGGACGTCACTGCTGCTTCTGCTCATCACCACACACTTCCTGTCCTTCAAAAGACGACTGACCTCTGAACCCAAAGTGGCATGTGTTTATTTTGCTGTGGGCAGCATTTTCTTTTTTTCATGCTTACTGGTTATATGTCGAAATTGTTGAATACATAGAATGGTGCAGGAACCAAATACTAGCTACTACTTACTGAATACTATGGTGGATATACTGTATACTGCCTATTTTTAAACTTTTTTTATACCGTATTTGTCACATGACCTCCTTGCATTGCATGGTTATGCAAGTATTTTATAAATCCAATTATGTGTAAAATGTGTCAACATTAACTTTTCAAAAAAAAAATAAAAACGTAAAAACATTAAGTTTGTTAAATTGAAAATCGAGGGTCAAATCCAGTACTTTGCATTGTGGGTAAAAATTTTGCAATTTGTGCAGTTTTATGTATACAGTATATACATTTGCAAAATGTTTACAGTATACATACTATACACCTCAGAAGCAGTAAGAATATTATAGCCAAAGTCCTTGTGTCAGTCCTGCTCTCATTGTGCAGAACTTCACTCGGCAAGACTATCAGCAAACAAGGATTGGGTTTCCGTAGCAGTGCTGATTATGCACAGCTAAATTAATCTGTGGAGCCAGGCAAGGGTCAGGCCTTGTGTCCGCTGACTGATCACAGACTGAACAGAATCATACAACAGGAGAAGAAATCAACTCATTTATTACAACCTACAACTTATTTATTAATCTGGTTTCTCTTTTGTTTTTTTCTCCATTTCTTCTTGAGGCTTGCTTAGTTGTGGTTTAAAGGACACTTAAAATTCAGTAATATTATTGATTTGACTACACTGACACTATCAGATGACAACAATTCTTGAAATGAATTGAGCTGGATGATGTAACTATTGTCTTCTGTATAGATTAATTAAATTTGTTTCATCAATCGTGCACTTTACACAGTTAATAAACTGAACTGGATCAAACTGAACTGACTTGAGCTAAATAATGACACTAATGTCTTTTTAGAGCTGCTTTACAGCAGAATTTGAATTTGTCTCATTGTTTTCCTTTTTATTACTATGAAGCTGCTTTGAATAATCTGTATTTTATAAAGCGCTACAGTATAAAGGTGGCTTGGCTTGACTTGATAATATTTAGACTACCTATCATGTCAGAAGTGAGAGGTCTTAGTAAATCTAAAGCACATTTAGTTAAACACAAACTAAGTTGCACACAAACACAAATTTGGTCCACTGAGATGTAAAAAAATTGTACAAAACTTATTGGTTCACCACACAAGTCAACCTGCCCAACCTGACTAACATGTATTTATACATTTAAAAAAAAATAGACTCCTGAGACACCACCTCATCAGAAATCCTGAAATCATTTGAGCATGCCACTAATGCTACCGCTAAAGTTCTGCTGCTAATGGAGAAAGAGAAGCACACACAGACATACACACTTGTATGAACAGTCTGTTTACTACCCAATCACATCTGACAGCGATGACTGTGAGTAAATTCTCATTGCTCTCTGGCATTCTTACCCTGGTGATCGATGCCGTCCGGACTATTGACCTCCTCTGCTTTTTTGGTTTCCTCATCTCGTACTCGTCATCCTCAAGATCCTGAGGAGCATGCACATACACGAGTCAGCAGAAAAAGAGGGAAGTGAGGTAGCTTTGTTTGTGTGTGTGTTTGTATTTACCTGTCCTTGAGCTGCGTCATCACTGGCCTCCTGCTCCGATGAGAAGCTTTCATACTCTTCTTCTGAGTAATTATCTACCAAGTCAAACAAACAATATTAGAAAAAGGAAAGGCCTGGTCCTGAATACCAATTGGTCAACGCAGTGTTCCAGCTAGTGATGAACCGCTATTGACATTTTGGCTAATATGATAAACCAATAATGATTTTTAAATAATGCTTGATAACTCTTTTTTTTTTTTTTAAACGAACGCAACTGTTTTGAACGAGCGCACCTTTTTTTAACAACCAATAAATGGCTGGTTGAGGAAGTACAGACGTTCCTCTCATTGATAGCTGAGGAGCGGATCCAGCGAGAGCTTGATGGGGCGATGTGTATAATCCCGCCCACTCTAAAGCGGTACTAAACTACAGTGGAAACGCAAACCAAGCCGAGCCGCACCGAGTCGTACCACGCAGTGGAAAAGTGCCATTAGACTAATTAAACAATTGATGTGTATGTGTCAATGATTTATTTTTTTTTTTTTTTTTTACCAGAACATTTGATTTTCTGCCCCAGAATGGCTGCTTCCTCGTGGTCTATGGGCTGACTGGACAGGGAATAGATCCAAATCTCAGCAACTTTACCCAGTAACTCCTTCTGATTACTGCAAAGAGCCAAGACCTGCCCACCTTCTGCAGGATGCTGCATCACCTACACACACAAACAAATCAGCATGTAAGCATTGTGTATGCTTCAAATGCAACTATTAACCTCACTGAGAAATCCGAAATACCTCTGCCATGTCTATAGAACCAGCAGCCAACGTCTTGTAACCCAAAATTGTCCGGTTTTTGTACCTCTTCCTCCGCTGAAGCAGGATTTGCAACTTATTTCCCTCGCGTTTCAGAAAATGAGGGTACTACTCACATACAAACATGTACACACAGGAGAGAGAAAGGAAAATCATCAAACTCAATTTCATAATAAAACTCTAGAATGATTCAGAGCACATTGAAATTATGTCTTAAAAGCAATATTGGCTCTGTTTCAAAACCTAGTGAGCTGCCTACACAGGAAGCATTTACAGGCATCATAGACACACTTTCAAAGCAAAGGCTGTTTCTATGATATCTTCCTTTTGTTTTAATTTTAAAGCAGTGCAGCATGTATACTTGTATGTATACTGCATTGCACAGAGTGCAGCAGAGTGTTCCAAATCAATCACTTATGAGTTTCTTTGTCAGGCAAGGCAGCTGTCAATGTAAGCAGTAGATAACTAGGCAGTTCACTAAGTTTTGGTTCAGAGCCTTTTATATGACTGAGCAATTTGAAAAAGTGTGTTTTGAAGATATCTTTACCTGTAGTGAGAAAGTGAGAGCGAGATCAGTCTCCACCCCACCAGCAGGGGGCAGCACTATCTCATGAGAGCGCAGGATTCGCTTGGAGCCCTACAGACACAAACAGTCACTTTATCTGTATTGCACCCAATTGTTCCTTCTGTCATCACTTTAAAGAAACAATTATCCACTTAATTTTGGATTTTGCTTATTAAAAAGCTTTTCGGACCTTAGACTTTGAAAATTTTGCCATAAGGAATTTATCATCATTCTGTATTAATGAAAATTGTATTTTTGGTGACTCTTTATTATACATTACGATATAATACACTTTAATTCATTTCTCATGTATTGTAACCCTCTTAGAATATTTGATTATTGTCTCTAAACTTGTAAATGTGCTTTTTTGCAAAAAATCTAGACACTGCTGTTGAAAAACATCATACACTTTATGAAGCTGATTACTAACCTGAATCTTGACCGCGATGACGACAGAAATCAGCTCCTTGTCAAGTTCCTTCATCACCACTAGCTTCTTCAAAGTCAGACTACACAACCTACAGACAAAAACAACAGCGTTATTTACACAAATATGTGATTATACATAGCCATCTGGGTAATAGAGAAGCAATCTTTGTAATAAGCATGTGGAAAAAGTGACATGTTTACAGCACAACTAAACGAGAAAATTGCCATTTTTGGGTAAACTATCTCTTAGTTGCTGTTTAACAGTAAATGTTTGGGAACGTGATCCATATGTGATCCTGTAACAGGATGTGAGTTGATAATCTTGTTTTCTATATCCTGAGTTTCTTATCAGTAAGGCACTGTATGAACCATTTCCAAAGAAAACTCAATCTTCCTAAAAACAACTCTGGCCAAACTAAACTCTAAAACTCAGCTGGGAGAAATTCTCCAAGACTGAATCAGGTCTGAAGCTGAAAACAGGCCCATAGCAGCTTTCAAATGGGACAGATCAGTCCAGAAAAAGTGATAAAGAGGGGTTCAGGGATTTCAGTTCTCTGGAAACTTGCATACAACGCTGTTTACAAAACGTTCCATTGAGTGTCTGTCATTTTAGGCACAAGGAACCACTCAAATGGGCCAAAATCGTTTTACTAAAACATAATAAACACACACCCTCGCTCTGACACTGCAGTAAACCTCAACACTGCACTGAGAGACATCCATCCTTTAACACATACAGTGACAATGCAAATGAGGAAAGAATCTAAACTCCCACATTTCCATCACAGAGCCAAACATTTCCAGAATTAAAGGATTAGCAGACCAAAAAAAAAAAAAAAGACATTAAGTCATTATTTGCCGATAATCTTCCAAAGCTCCGAAATTGAATAACGCAAGCGGGACAAATTTATGCGCATATTCAAATTGCAAGAGAATTCCATTTGATTCTCGCACAAAGCTACTGAATGACTTCAGAATATTGGAATATATTGTACAAGTTGCATAATTTTATGCTTTTATGGTGATTTTTGTCATTTAAGGAGCTTGACAAGCACATTTACTAATAGTTTGGAAAGGAATGTATTCTGATTTCCTTTTGTGCTCTTATTAATTTGGAACAACAATAAGGTCGAATAAATGACAGATTTTTCATTTTTGGGCGAAATGTCCCTTTGCACACTGACTGTGGAGGGAGAGAATCCTGTCACAGAGAGAGAATGAGATAACGTCAGTCATGCAGGGAGAGAGTCAGAGCAGAGATGAGTCAGTATTGTCAGGAATGTCGCAGTGGGAAGTGATCAAGGGACCAGAGAGGCCCCTAGAGGCCCCAGAGCAGCTTGTACAGAGAGGGAAGCCAATGGAAACGGACCCATATGCATGCACCTCATAGAATATTAATGAGAAACACTTTATATATTCAAATCACATACCAGGTACTATGAGGACAAGGAAGAGAGAAAGAGAGAGGCACACAGTACAATCTCTTGAGTGATCTGAAGGCTGGTATTGTTCACACAACATTCTCACTTTGACACACACACACTCACACAAACAAAAGCCATTCTTCTTCCCTGAGCGATTAGCATGCTAACTCTGACCGCAACAAAGGAACACACAGCGGATTTGAGTAGACTTAACATACACACATTTCTCTCTCACATACTCTAACACAGATTAAAAATTATTTTTTGCAACCACAAAAACACAAAGTTAATGGTTTGTTATTGTGGTTGCAGCTAATGACCTAAAATTCTTATTACATCAAGAATTACATGAAGTAAAAACAACTGATTTTAGTGAAAGCTGTGTCAGAGGTTGATTATTGAGACCACCAACAAACACGACAGGAAACAATGGCCATACACACAATTTCATGTTTTCTTTTCTCAGTACAAAGGCTGATTATTTCAGCTGGTGTGGTGTGAGGTGTGTGTGCTCTGTGTCTCTCACTGCACACACACTCACGTCAATCGAACCCCTCTAATAACTATGTATAACCTCCTATAAAGATCTAACAGCCCTCAATGACCTCTCGCAGAAGAACAGAGACTGTTCATCGTCTCTGGAGTTAAAGATAAACGTGTCTCACTCCACTCAGCTGGATCCAAACTCAATCACAGCTCCATTACACACACTCTCCTGCAGAGACTGTGTGTGTTTCACTCTGGCAGATGCTGCAGAGACTCTGAAAGCACAGAGGGAATTAGAGAAAAATCTATTTCATTCGTTTCTCATCAGAAACCCTGAGGTTCCATCACTCCTGACTCAGGTTACACGCACATCTACTGTAACTGTAAGTCTGAAAGGGCAGTGCTAAGGGGTGAAACCGTGCTCAGGTTACAGGCCCGGACTGAACAACGGGATTAGACCGATGCATTAGTACACATAAGAGCTGACACCAATATTTCACAACACTCACTCAGACACTGTTGGTAGATTTACACCCTCAAACCAGCAGCTCTGACAACATTTAAGAACATTTATGTCCAATACATACACAGAGATACCTTATAACTTATGCCATGACCACAATTTGAAGGCAAAACATATGATTTTTCCTCCACTAGTGGCAGCAAACTGAACTGCAAGCTGTTTTTTGAGTGCATGACTTCGACGCCATAACAACACTGCCTTTACCAATGGCATGAGATTAGAGCAGGACTATGATCAGCGTTGTCACTGTTAACTAAAACCAAACCATTAAAACTTGCTTTCATTCATTAAAAAAGCTGAAATAAACAAACTATAAATATTAGATGAATAACTTAAAAATTTAGAACTGAAATAAGTTTAAGCTGAAGTACTAAAGTACTAAATATTAAAATGACTAAAACAAAATATTAAAGCGAAATAGAAATATTACAATAAAGAACTAATAAAAAGGACAAAAACAAAATTAAATATTAGTAAAATATTAGTAAATACTATAATAGCATAACAATAATACAAAATAACAATAATATAATAATTAATAATACACCATGTCTGACCAATGGGGATAAAATGGAGGGAGCATGTGAGTTTTCTTTTTATTTAAAAAAATTACATATTACAACTTCAAGAAAAGGGTTTTCTCTCTTGATGCATTTCCTATTGAAACAGGATGTTTTGCTGGGACATATCAAAAAACTTTTCCCTTACCTAAAAAAAAAAGTAAGACATATCCCAGGTTAAAGGTAGATTTGAAGATATATTGAAATATATATTGTTTAAAGAAAAGAAAAGTAGGCACATTTGTAGAACAAATACTCATTAATATATAAAAAAATTTGATTGTGATTTTAATGGGTGTGTTGATGTAATGGACATTTTCTCAGATATAGTTACAGCACTGCCATAAGGTATTGTTTTCTACACAGTTTGCAAACAGTGTGATGGGGAGGGACATTCACACTCTAGAGAGTAGGGATGGGCGATATCTTATCGTTCGCGATATACCGGTAAAAATTCTCCCCACGATAAGAATTTGTCTTCCCACGATAATAACGATAAAGTCTAGTTGTTGACATATTTCTGTGCGCGACAGTGCGGAGCGACAGGTGGACGTGAAATTGAGGAGGAGTAAATCGCTAAATGAGGAGCTCGAGCTCCTTTTACAATCTGTAACTGTTTGGTTAGGGCTGTACAGTGCACAAAAAATTGGTCTGAATAAATGTAGTACAGTAGCACGTGTGTGATACAGTTCTGCATGTGTATGAGCCTGTTTACAAACCTATTATCCAACAAAGATATTTACTGATGTGCGTTTTCTCCAAATTAACTTAACATAGTCGAGTGTTTGAAATATTTTTTATGATCAGACGTGGTTTCATATTAGAGAATGATAATATTATATACAGCGATAAAGGCAATGTCGATTAGCATTGCGTTATAAATATACATTCCTTATAAAAATACTCAAGATTGAAGAACACAGATAAAAAATATATATTTTGTGCAATCGTATGTTTATTGTCTTCAAGTTTCATCAGTTAAAAGTTCTATCTCCGTTGTGCATTTTATTCAGCGATAACTGGATACCTTCATGGAGCGTTCAGCGTTGTCAGTAGTATTACTTCTACTGTGGATATGTGGAGTTTCTTCCAGTATGAATTAAACAGTGTGTACTCAGCAATGCTCCCAACACCCTATTTTGGGTAAAAATAGGAAAGATAATACTTTTCTCTAACGAAACAGGATTCCCTGAATTATCGTCATTGATATCGTTATTGCAATAAATACCAGAAATATCGTGATATATTTTTAAGCCCATATCGCCCATCCCTACTAGAGAGTATCCGATTGGACAGAAAATTGAGTAGTGCAGGATGAGTCATCAATATTTGGAGTCTATTTTCCTTGAAGAGACAGCAAATTTTAACTTTACAAATCAGCAAAACATTTAGAAGTATGCTAGCAAAGACTGCCTCAAAACTACCACACGTGGACTAAAAGCCACAAATCTACTTGGATTTCATAGTTTTTGTTTATGTGTGTCTTCCAAGTGTTTTAAAGGGCAGTTTCCATGCTGGACTCGTGTTCATGTGATCTCATCAGAAAGACGGTCCAAATATTCTGCATGTGTCTGAAAGTGAGTAAACCCCAGAGACCTGACCTACATTTACTTGTAGAAGCTAAAAACACACACACACACACACACACACATTCACACACTATTCTAACAAGGTCAGCTTGGTCCTAATTAGCTCAATTTCAAAGGCTTGAATACTCCTTAGTGTAAATTATGGAAGAGACACATACACACACTAAGCAGTGTGTAAGTCTATAAGTTATTTTAAGTTATCTTTGGTTTGAAAAGCACATGACTAGTAAACACAAACAAAAAAAGATTTTTCTGTTGGGCTTATGTGCAATCAGGTCCAAACCTCTGAGACCAACTTTCTATTTTATCCATATAAACCTGAAAATAAAAAATACTGACATTAAATAAATAAGAAATTAAATATTATTGGATCACCACAATCAAATGAAATGTAGTGTACATTTCATTTGATTGTGGTGATCCAATAATATTCAAAAGTTTTTTAACAGTAAGATTTTTAATGTTTTTTAAAAATATACATTTTTTGCTCACCAAGCCTGCATTTATTTGATCCAAAATCCAGCATTTATCTGAAATAAAAAGCTTTTGTAACATTATAAACTATACCATTCAAAAGCTTGGCATCAGTAGAACTTGTTTTTTAGCAAGGATGCATTAAATTGATCAAAAGTGATGATAAAGACATTTATAATGTTACAGACGATTTCTATTTCAGATAAATGCTGTTCTTCTGAACTTTCTATTCATCTAAGAAACCTGAAAAAAATTCTACTCAGCTTTCAACATATTAATAATAATAAATGTTTTTTGAGCAGCAAATCAGAACATCAGAATGATTTCTGAAGGATCATGTGACTGGAGTAATGACGCTAAAAAATCAGCTTTGAAATCACAGGAAAAAAATATATTCATTAAGTACATTCAAACAGAAAGCAGTTAATTTAAACAGTATAAATATTTCACAATATTACTGCTTTTGATGTATTTTGGATCAAATAAATGCAGGCCTGGTGAGCAGAAGAGACTTCATTAAAAAACATTAAAAATCCTACGGTTCAAAAACTTTTAACTGGTAGTGTATAAGTAAAGGAATCTCAGCAGATTTGTGTTACTGAGCTCATTTGTACAAAAGGTCAAGATGTTCTCGTTTCCGTTGAAGCACAAGACGTTCTTTGGATCAATCTCAAATCATGCTGGAGAACACGGATCACAAATGTAAAACATGGGCAAACCAAATACTTTTTTTACGTTTTTTTCTGCTGATAATGTATTTTTTTGTAACTAACATTTAGCGTTATATTAGAAACAAATGCAAAATAGAAGAATTTGCACTAGTGGTTTTAGATGTTTGGATCCCACTGTATGCGAATTCAGGATAAACTGTGGTTTTTACCAAGAACACCACAAACACACTTGACATTTTCTACATTATTTATCGGAAACTCTGAATTATGGTTTCTAACTTCAAAGACCGTCAAAACTGGAGCAGAGAGTCAAGATAACCTGCACTGTAATCTGTTCCAACGACTGCAATAAAACAGTGCATGTGTGTGAGAGAGCGATATGGACTATATAAACTGTAATTCAGTCACAGTAGATCTGAATTCATTTCACCCCGGTGAGATTACAGGAGTCCCTGACCTGCGTATGACAGAGAGACGGAACAAACGACCACTGATCCTCTTAAACCGGACAGACAGACAGGAAAGATCGAGTTAACCTAAGCCTTTAATGGAGATAGGAGAACACAAACCGATGCAAACAATCCTTCTGTGTTTCACCTGAGCACAAGCACACGTTTCTCTGGACACACTCGCTTGCTTTCATTCAGCTCATTAGTTGCAGATGTGTGTGTTGACTTCCAGCAAACTGCAGTTAAAGACTACCACATGCTGAAAACATTTGAGTCAACATGCACATGCATCTCCTTCCCTTGTAAAAACAACTGACCTACATTTTCCTGCTTTCTCACTGAATCTCACACACACACACAAAAATGCTGATTAGAAACAAGAACAGTTGTTCCTGCGGCAGAAACATCTCCTGCAGCACAATGCAAGTCTTTATGTTTAAAATATTATAAATGCCTGACAGAAATGCACCTATGTATACAATGACGAGTACTTGTGACACACTTGATGCTTTAATATCATCACATTATATACGAAAATATCAAACAACGTGGCATTCATTTTAAAGACAGCAGAAGAATGCTTATAATCTGCGGCTATGTCAGTACTGGTGATTAAACATCTTTTTAATATTAGTATTTAGATCAATATGTGAAATAGTGTTGTCACGATACTGGAATTTCTAACTTCGATACGATACCTTGAAAAATATCGATATTCGATACCATTTTCGATACCACGGAGAAAAAAACTGCCACAATATTAAGGGGGTATTTTTTTTAATTTAAAGATAAATATAA
>JAFVLL020035494.1:0-33785 GCA_021397915.2 Tor tambroides | reverse complement strand
ACCCTTGCGAGGCCTGTTCCGAGTGGAACCTGTCTTGGAAAACCTCTGTACGACACTGGCCACTGTACTGTAACTCAGTTTCAGGGTGTTACTGATCTTCTTATAGCCTTGGCCATCTTTGTGGAGAGCAACAGTTCTAATTCTCAAGTCCTCAGAGAGTTCTTTGCCATGAGGTGCCATGTTGAACATCCAGTGGTCATTATGAGAGAATTGTACTCAAAGCACCCAATTTTAACTGCTCTAATTCAAGATACACAAATTTGTATGGTCCTGTCAAGCAGAAATAAACATGAACATGATGAATAGATGAATAAACAATGTATAGCTGTTATCACGTAGGGTGTACTCACTTTTGTTGCCAGCTTTTTTGACAATGATGGCTGTATTTTGAGTTATTTTCAGAGGACAGCAAATCTTTACTGCTATAAAAGTTGCACATTGACTACTCTAAAATATAGCCAAGTTTCATTTCTATAGTATTGTCCCTTAAGGAGATAGATACTAAAATATTTGTTGAAATGTGAGGGGTGTACTCACTTTTGTGAGATACTGTATGTATATATATATATATATATATATATATATATATATAGCAATTCACACAAAGCATAAAACACACGAAGCCTATGCGCACAATAATGTACACATGCACATATTATCTATGCAGAGGCATGCAAATGTATACTCACATATACAAATGCATGTAAATAGAGTCACACACGCAGCAGATCTCTGCTCACTCAGCAGGAATGCTGCTAGATTTCCTTTCACACCTACACCACAAATATTTCTTCATTTGAGCTCTTTTTAACCCTCTGTTTCACTCCTTTTTTTTCCTTCTTTTCCTCCTCTCTCTCTGGTGTGAAATACAGCACAGCTCAGCCCACCGTTGAGGGGTTGCCTTAGCAACTACGAATGCCAGAAAACCTACAAACAATCAGGCGGTCTGAGACACACGCATACACACAAACAAACTCCCCCATAAGCCAAGCAAATGACCTGTTTATTTACAGCTAGTGAAAACTGTTTTTATAGAACATCTCTCAAATACATACAAGCAGCCCCAAAAACTATGCGGGCACTCAAAAATCTTTAAATACAGTGCAAAAAGACATGTGCACCACAATGTGAAGAGAGACTTTTAATAGAATTACAAGAAAGGCCTTTAAACATGGTCACAATTTATTTTAAGGTCCAATTCTAGCTATTAACAAACAATTAACTACAACTTTTGCCTCAATAAACTACTAATTTGCTGCTTATTAATAGTTAGTAAGGTAGTTGTTAAGTTTAGATATTGGGTAGAATTAGGGATGTAGAATATGGTCATGCAGAATATGTGCTTTATAATTGCTAAAAACAGCCAATGTGTTATTAATAGACATGCTAATAAGCAACTAGTTAATAGTGAGAACTGGTCCCTATACTGAAGTGTTACCAAAAGTATAAACTATCAATCAGGAGACAGAAGGCATAAAGTGGATTGTGATCATATTGATAATTTAGAGGCCTTCAAAATTTGCATATCAAATATAATAGAGTAGGCTTTATAGGGTTAAAGAGGTAATGGAAAAATTACACTTAGATTACTTTTGCTGTCATTTAACACTCCATTAAAAGGTTAATTTTCAAAAACATTAATAATGTAATATCAGTGTTCAATCAATGTAATCTTTAATAGATATTAATGTGAATATCCATTCTGATACAGTACGTTACAATGTTGTAATGTCTAAATTCACTGTTTAAAACAGTAAAAAAATTTAGATCAGTTTTTTTTTTATTCCGACAATATAGTATAGAAATGGAATATTATTTAATAACATTGCTAATTATTTA
The DNA here is from genome assembly GCA_021397915.2 of Tor tambroides. Lineage (NCBI taxonomy): Eukaryota > Metazoa > Chordata > Actinopteri > Cypriniformes > Cyprinidae > Tor > Tor tambroides. The sequence goes on along the minus strand of JAFVLL020035494.1, from coordinate 31,946 downwards.
AATTTAATATTTTAATAATTTATTTTAATATTTAACAATTATTTCCTTTTTGTGGAAGATAACCTATAAATATGATCAGCTTTTCATATCAGAGAGAATTTTAATATCAGCTTATCCCTAATGTGACATGTATGAAGTGACATTCGTACATTTTTTAAATGGGTCTCAAGTGACCAAATACATTTTGGGGCCACTGTACATTCATTCTCAGTGTGAGAGCCAGAGAAGGACATCAGGAATGTAGCTTCTCAACGCAGCTCCGCCTACTCAGGTGTGCACGTGCAACAGGTGTAACAGCTGTTACCTGTTTAAACAAAATGCTGACCGCATACACACAGACAGTGACATAATCCCCTTTCAATGGATGAAATGCCTGTCTGTCTCTTTCACATTAGTGCTGTTTGCTAAGGCAAACATCATTACTGCTTTGAACAAACCCCTATCCTTGAGTATTAGACGTATAACTCTATTTTTTTCCATCTGTTTCTCTCTCTCACCCCATGTCTGTTAGTGGGCTGTTTGTTGGTGTCTGCTGGCTTTCTCCTCCAGACAGGAAGTGCTGATCAGCCCCTGAGACGCATGGCCCACTGTCTCAGTTCCACACGCATTCCACATTATCCATCCCCCCCACACACTACAGCCTCCTAAGGTGAGCCTGTCTCTTATTTTCACGTTTCCAGACAGAGACTTTAATGGCTCATTAATAATCTTATCAACAACGCCAGCAGCTTCACTTAGAGCTAAACGCTGACTCGCTCGGATCGCTGCTTTCACGTTAATTAAAGTTAAAACACACAGTGTATGTGCACACATTTACTCACTGCGGCATGTTACAGCTCCTGGCGACGTTGCATTATCTAAACAGTTTTATGTGAGGAACAATAAGGCCTGGTTCTGCGTAAGGCTGTCAGACAGATACAAGGAACAAAGTCCTCATTTGGAGCACATCATCAGGTTAGGAGCGGCACATGCTGATTTGCATGAAGACCTTGACTTTTACTAAGATAAAAAAAGAGTCTGACTTGCCATATTTGACTTTGCAAACTGCAGAGGCGAAGGAGGATCAAACACAGTCAATAAAATAAACTTTTTAAAAACGCACACACATACACACATCAAAAAAAACTGCATCCCGCAGCATCTCGGTCTGGCTCGAGCACACACACAGTCTCAGCAAATGAGGTGGCAGCATTTTCTACACTATTGTGGAGCTATTCAAGCTGTTCTTTCACTGGCTGAAAGAGCACAGTGAGGGATAAAGTACCTCATCACATCCTGACATTAAACTCCAGGGCAGGAAATTGCAGAGACTGTGTCATGCACGTCATTATGCATATCATTCTGTTGGGGACAGCTGTCGTTCACAGACATTCTGGTTATGATGTCATGAATTAATGACGCATTGTCTCATGAATAGTAAATACGTATGCATGAATAAAACATGATGATCTTACTGTTTTGAATGAAATCATGAGACAAACTTAATTTGAGTATTTCATTAATCTTCCACTGTCTGTACTAGGATTTGGTTCAATCTGCCCTAATACATTTTTTAATAAAACACAACTGCATTTGTACATCAGTGGATGAATATTAGGAATGGTGAGACATCGCAAGCTGCAGAAAAGCAATAAAATGGAGCCTGTGTCAGACTGGAGGTCATCAGATATGGTCAAATTGTCCCCCCAATATTTGATATTCTAGATGCTGCTCTGTTTGTTGTTGAGATGACAGAAAGTTTTAACAGTTAGTCTTTTAGGGTGGTCTAACAGCATTCATTGATGTCAAAATGATTGAGAGGGCCAATCAAATCAAGATTATGCACAACCTTTAATATTTGACAACTGTTAAGATAGAAATGTTAAATGACCAAAGTAATAAGTGATGCAAATTACTTTTTTGTCAAAACATCACTGTTTGGAATTGAAAATACATCATTTATGTGATTGATGTAATGTACTTCATAACTGAATGTGACAAGACAACAGAGCTGTTTTCTGCATATTATATTAGGCATATGACTAGGCATAAGAACATAGAATGTGTGCATAGTGTGAATGAATTTAAAGGGACAGTTCACCAAAAATGAAAACTGTCATCGTATACATTTACTAAACACAAAAGAAGATACTTTGAAGAATGCAGGTACCCAAACAGTCGCTGGTCCCCACTGACTTCCACAGTAGGAAAAAAAATACTATGGAAGTCAATGGGAACTGGAAAATGTTTGGTTACCCACATTCTTCAAAACATCATCTTTTGTGTTCAGCAGATGAAATAAATTCATACAGGTCTAGAACAACTTGACGGTGAATAAATGATGACACAATTTACATTTTGGGTGAATTATCCCCTTAATGAACATAGTTTCCTGGAAGCCATTTGAAAGCTTTTCAGACTTCAATCTACAACAAAGTAAAGCACCTCACTTTGACTTAGGTGTTTTTACTTTGTGGTGTATATTAAAGTGTATTTCAATACAATTATTTATATGCAAATAGCTCAAAGGCATTACTTTACAACAAATTCTAGATATTTTATTTTCTCTTTTCTTCTGTTAATTCTTTGATTCCTCAAAAAATTAAAAGAAAAAAAAGAAAATCATAACCGTGCCAATTGGTTTGGTTCCCATTTTTGGGCCTTAGAGAGCTGTGACACTGTTGCTGTCAGTTTCTACAACTGGTAACAACCGCACTGAATGCACAGCATCAAAAATAACAAATACTAATGCTGTATCATCACTCTGTGCAATATACTGGCTAAATTAGAGCTTCTGCTCAAGAACTGAAAATGCCAGCTTTCAAAAAAGTGGCCAAAAAATCAGGCATGCAATGACGCCAAAGGATATCACGTGTTATATGCAGGCCTACATGGCATCTGTGCCCGCAGAACTCCACGTAATTGAAGCAGATGCCATTCACAATGTTTTACACACACCCTGCCACTTGCGAGCTGGTTTATTAGACATTTTGGCTAATTGGATTATGCTTGCAGCTACCATTAAGAGTATAGTACTCACACCATCTTTCACGGAATGCTGCAGATTTTCCCTAAAAATCAGCAAAGAAACATGGGAAAAAAGTTATTGATGTAGAGATGGAATGTGTTTGTCAGTATCTTCACAGAGAATTTTAGATTCTTCTTAGATCTGAGATCTGCGACAGATTTCAGGAAACTCACCTCAGACCGGCTTAAAAACTGCCGCTGTATCCCACTGGGATACTCAACTTACCCCTCTAACAGAGGTAGAGAGAAAGAGAACAAGTGAGAGAGACAGAGAAAAACAGAGGATTGATTGCGACAAGTAGACCTAGTTTAATTCTTCAGACTGAAAAAGCCAGAAAAGGTTTTTGCCCTCCTACATTAACTCTTTACCTCCCTGAAGACACACACCAAGAACATACACAATGCAGACTGTCAGATAGATACAGATCTCAGAACCCAATGATATGTGACTGATTCAGATTCAGTAAAGCTGAACCGTTTCCTGTTTTTGAAGATCTACATTTTTCTTATCAGAGCACCAAGATCTGCAAACAGAACCATTTAATACCTGCCCAAGGCAGACTGAACTACTGCAGTATGGAAACACTTAACTCACTAGTACTGCCGCACACTGCACGGTACTGCAGGACAAATTTCAGTATTTCTACATTTTCTGAAGGAAATTCACTACTATGATGTTAGGATAGAGTTGGTAGAGAGCTGTTGTGGTCCCTGGATACTTAGCAAGCAATTTAGAAATTCAAAGTACTTCAGTTCTAATGTTCAAATACCATTTGACCATATGAAAATGATGATACAAATAGGTTTATAAAATAGTCTCAAGTCAACCCTTATTAAAATACACACTGTATGTTTTGGTTCACTTGAGACTACTTTAACTTATTTTTATCAACATTTTCATATGTTCAAATGGTAGTGGTAAATACCTGTGGTAAAACTTCTGTCGAACATTGTCGCAAATTTGAATGCAATATCAGATTTTCACATTCAAATGAGCTTTGCTGAAAACTCTACTTAAAGTTGCAAAGTTTTATATATTTCTGTGCCACTATCAGCACCAATAAAAATGCCATCTGCTTGTTTGAATGAAACAACATTGACTAAGCATTGCAATTCTGTTTGTTTGGTGCCACTAGTAATGCAGATTTTTTTCTATATGAATAAGTGAGAACAGAAGCTGAATACATACAGTATCTCACAAAAGTGAGTACACCCCTCACATTTCGGCAACTATTTTAGTCTATCTTCTCAAGGGACAATACTATAGAAATGAAACTTGGATATATTTTAGAGTAGTCAATGTGCAACTTGTATAGCAGTAACGATTTACTGTCCTCTGAAAATAACTCAACATACGGCCATTATTGTCAAAAAAGCTGGCAACAAAAGGGAGTACACCGTAAGTGATAACAGCTATACGTCGTTTAACCATGCAAAACCACATGTCCTATTCATCATGTTCATGTTTTTGTTTACTTGACAGGACCACCCAAATTTGTGAATCTTATATTAGAGCAGTTAAAATTTGGTGCTTTGAGTACAATTCTCTCATAATGACCACTGGATGTTCAACATGGCACCTCATGGCAAAGAACTCTCTGAGGATTTGAGAATTAGAACTGTTGCTCTACACAAAGATGGCCAAGGCTAAAAGAAGTTCGGTAACACCCTTAAACTGAGTTTACAGTACAGTGGCCAGGGTCATACAGAGGTTTTCCAAGACGGGTTCGACTCGGAACAGGCCTCGCAAGCGTCGATCAAAGAAGTTAGGTCCTCGTGCTGTGCGTCAGGTGCAGAAGACGGCTTCAAAAAACGGATGCATGAGTGCAGACAGCATTGGTTTAGAGGTTGCAGAAGTGGAAGGTCAGCTTGTCAGTGCTCAGACCATACACCGCACACTGCAACAAGTCAGTTTGCATGGCTGCCATCACAGAGTGAAGCCCCTTCTGAAGCTGGCTAACAAAAAAGCCTGCAAACAGTTTGCTGAAGACAACCTGTCCAAGAGCATGAATTACTAGAACCATGTCCTGTGGTCTGATGAGACTCAGATAAACTTGTTTGGCTCAGATGGTGTCCAGCATGTGTGGCGACACCCTGGTGAGGAGTACCAAGAAAATTGTGTCTTGCCTACAGTCAAGCATGGTGGTGGTAACATCATGGTCTGGGGCTGCATGAGTGCTGCTGGTACTGGGGAGCTGCGGTTCATTGAGGGAAACATGGATTCCAATATGTACTGTGACATTCTGAAGCAGAACATGATGCCCTTCCTTCAGAAACTGGGCCAAACGGCAGTTTTCCAACATAATAACGACCCCAAACACACCACCAAAATGACAACTGCCTTGCTGATGAAGCTGAAGGTGATGGAGTGGCCAAGTATGTCTCCAGACCTGAACCCTATTGAGCACATGTGGGGCATCCTCAAGCGGAAGGTGGAGAAGCACCATGTGTCTAACATCCAGCAGCTCCGTGATGTCATGATGGAGGAGAGGAAGAGGATGCCAGCAACAACCTGTGCAGCTCTGGTGAACTCTATGCCCAGGAGGATTAAGGCAGCGCTAGATAATGGTGGTTCCCCTACAAAATATTGACACTTTGGACACAGTTTTGACATGTTCACTTTGGGTGTACTCATTTTTGTTGCCAGTTATTTAGACAATAATGGCTATATGTTGAGTTATTTTTAGAGGACAGCAAATTTTTACTGCTATACAAGCTGCATATTGACTACTCTAAAATATATCCAAGTTTCATTTGTGCAGTATTGTCCCTTGAGAAGATATACTAAAATTGTTGCTGAAATGTGAGGGGTGTACTCACTTTTGTGAGATAATACACTTCAAAAGTTTGGAGTCAAGATTTAGTTTTATGTTTTTGAAATAAATATCTCATGCTTATCAAGGCTACTTTATATATATATATATATATATATATATATATATATAAAAACATTTATATTATGAAATATTACAATTTCAAATAAATATTTTTTAGAAAGAGTGCAGCATTTGTTTCAGGACTCTTTGAGGAATATAAAGTCTTTACTGTTACTTTCGATCAATTTAATGAGTCTTGCTGATAAAAGTATTCATTAAAAAAACTGACTGACCCATAACTTTTGAAAGGTAGTGTAAATGAAAACAAAACATTCACTGAAACCTAACAGAACTCTGTTTTGTAGCACTACAAAATGAACTGTGGAAACTGAAGGCCCCATAAACCTTCGCTGATTGGCTGAGAAAGCATCAGGAAGGGACACATGTACAAAAACAATGAAAATCTGACCTCAAAGATGGGCACAGGCAAAAAGGAGAGAGAGTTCACAAGGTCTCACTGCTGTTTTAAGCTGAATCACCTCACACCTGTCCGGCCCGAGGAGCTTTTTTTTCCTCAAACTGCAGACAAATTCTCACAGACCTACACAGATGTTATTAGCCAGGAAAATGTGTGTTTCTGATTCTATTGGTCCAGTCTGAACTTGCTGAAATACTTTCATGCATAAATATAAACTGCAGCCAATCAGATGGTTTCTCACACACATTCACTTTCTCAGCTCAAATCTACTCCAGATTTGACTTTAGTCCATATGTCTTTTATGAGATGGGGGTCAGGGCTGCACTCTATACCTGCAGTGTGTGTGTGTGTGTGTGTGTGTGTGTGTGTGTTTGCAGAACAGACTTCACTTCTCTACTGAACTGACCTTTCAGCCCTGTCAGAATGCAGAACAATAACCAATTTGTCTGACACACACACGCATCATTAAAGTCACAGAGGGTGTTTAATAGGCAGTATGGTGTGTGTTTGTTGTTAATGAACAGTGTTGGAAATGATGCTCTATCACAGTGTAGTGCCTATATCCCAAGACAGGGAAAAAAACACCTCAGCGCCTTTTCTAGTTGTGTGTCTCTCATTTCCATTTGACTCAACACACACACATATACATATAGCATGACATACATAACGGTTAATGTGCCTTAAATTCAAAATATGATGATGCACTGGGCTTCTGATGCAAAACTTCTTAAGGGGTTTAATTTTCTCTCTTAACACTCAGTTAAGTAAGACTGAACATGTCTGGTCTGGGTCGATGGTCGTAGGAGCTGAAGTGCAGGACTCTACCCGCATACCTGAGCATGAGTCTTTCCCGCCGGTAGCTGATGACATCATTCAGGAGTCTACAAGCTTTCAAGGAAGGAAAAAAAAGAAACGCGGGAAAGTTTTCCAGCAGCCGTGTACGGGGTCTGTTATTACCATTTTTGGGCAGACTCGCTCCCTGACAAGCCCAGCCCAAACCACAGCAGATTCCAGCACTCGTTCTCTTTTTTCCTCCCCGTTTTCCAAGGGGGAGGAAAAGAGTGTGGGAGCGACAAATGCTTCACTCATATTTCAAATAGTTTTTAGACTTCTGTGCAAAAAATCACAATCCGAAGGATTTTTATAAACCCCTCCTCCTTCAACTAATGGTCTACCGGAATGCGTTAACGGAGCTGGCATGGGCCTAAAGTTGGCAACCTTGAACCGGTTCTTAATCAGGACCGTTAAACATACCGGAACCGAGCGATTTTCATGACGTTTGGTTCTGTTAACGGTACATTCCACTGCTGATGAGCACTGAACACCGTACTAAAATACTCTGACAGTGTTTTCTAGCAACTACTGCTCACCGCAACACCGCTACTGAGCCTTAAGAATCAATCCGTATGGTCCCATTCCCGAACGAACGACTCTTATAAACCGGTTCCTTTGAAGTGAATCAACGCGATACGTTTCTCAAACAAACAACTCCTATGAACAAATCATTTTGATGAATCAAAAAGACTTCTGAATCAGTATGAGAGGTGCCCAAATTAATCTGAACCGCAAATTATTACTTGCGAAATTAATCAAAACCTGCTTTGTGCTGTACTTATGAGACTTAGTCCATGTAGTTACTGACTAGTTATTCATATGACAGCGTGTAGTTAAAATACATATTTTACGTTCTGTCGTATTTAGAAAATCGTAAGCACAGCATTTTATTACAGTTGTTTATTTGTTATTTTATTTAATATTTCATTTAGCAACAGAGGACAGCAAATGCAATACTAATTGCATTTCTTTCAGAAGATACTTCCTCAAAAGTACTAAAGAATCGTCAGGGAAATGGAATCGATAAGAGGAATCGGAACCAGTAGGATTCTCATGTATACATAGCTCACACGTTAAAACGACAGACAGGGTCTGCGTGCCGTGACCGTAAATAAGGTGAGATCGTGCTCTCTACGAGCGCAACGGATCATATGAGCCGCATCCACAGAGCAAAGGCTGCTGTCGCTGACATCTGTTGCGCACGGTGAGGAGAATAGGTGGGCGCACGGTGTCCGGTGATCAGGGTCCCGGATCGTTTGACTGGGGGCGGGCCGTCACAACGCTCAAATGAATGGACGGACGGAGGGGTGAATAGGAACATGCGCAATCCCGCAACAGATGTTCCTTAAGTTTCTTATAATGAAGACTGATGCTTTAGGAATATGTACAGTTTATAAGCTTTTAATTTTCTGTACTCGCTTGTTAAAGGGAAACAAATATTATACACACAATATAAACAAATTCATGCATGCGTCGCAGTGCAAAGCCTATTTCACAGGCAGCCCGTAACTGAATGACCGAACGGGCCCCTTTAATATCCACATTACAATGGGTTTTTTTTTTCTTCTGCTTTGCAAGTTCCTTTGCACCTTAAACCGGTGGTGTGGAGTGATTATAGCGCGTACCTTTCGCTGTTGTTTCTCCCAGGCGGGGTCAAGCAGCAGATCCCGGTCCCAGTCATCTTCCTGCTGCATATAGTCGTTTTCTCCTCCATCATAGTGATGATGATGATGTTCTTGATGGTGGTGGTGATCCATTCTGAACTGCTGTTCCCGTCTCTCTCCGGTCCTCCGGTCTCTCTCTCTCTCTCTCTCTCTCTCTCTCTCGCTCTCTCTCCCACAGAGCGCTGCAGTAAACACTCCCGTGCGCACTTAAAACGATGGGCACGAAATTAACGTCGCTGCCTCGTTTTCCCCTGCCCCGTTCACTCTCCCCAAAGTCCGTGTCTCCTTGTCTTTCTCGTTCTGTCCGTTTTTTCACGGCCGCTATCCAGAGTGGCGAGTAGGCAGAATCGCCAGCACGAGCATCGGCAGCAAAAACTTCACAGTAACGGAAAAAATAAAAGAAGGACGACGCAGGGCGCCTGATTGGCTGGTGCGCAAACCCTTAAAGCCCGCCCACTAGAAACATCTCGGTGGTGATTGGCTAATATCGCTGTCCGTTAATAGATTCGGTGTAGGTTGTCTGCATGGACGTAGGTATTAGGAAAGCTTTCAGGGATATTTGTGCCACTTGAATTAATTGCTGGATGAATTTTTGTTTGTATTAATTTATTTAATGATTTTTAAATAATTGTATTTTAATTCTTGCTATTATAAATAAATAATCCTTTAATGTTTTCTCACTGCCCTCCAGGTGACCACACCCTAAGTTGTTTTATCTCACCGTGTCTCAGGTAACAGCGCTCATGTTCGTCTTTTAGGGTGGAGGAAAGTGGTGGGGGATACAACATCCAAAGAAATCTCACATCAGTATTGTTTAATTACTAGTATCCCTGCTAGAAAGTCAGTTTTAAGCTTTCTTCTGCTGGTCCAAACTGGTCTGGTAGACAATCTTGGACAACAGATTATACCAGTTTGTGGTGGTCAACATAGAACATGGTAGTTTCATCACCAAATAATGGCTAGATTGGACCAAGCTAAAAATCCCATTCCAAAACACAGCTACGATCTTAAACTGGATTTTGCCAACAGGGTAATAAGCATATGAAACTTTCACACCATTATAAATTATGGGAATAGATAAAAGACTGAAAGTGGAAGCTGCCGCTGCTTCAGATCAAGGCCATATGTGGTCAGACCTCTTCCATAAAGAAGTCTGCCTGGACTGGCAGGGGATATCCTTCATATTCATCACCTCTAACCGGGGGAAGAAAGGCTGTGAAGTTTAAGATTATGAGATTTCCTCTCTTGAATCTTTGTGGTTATTTCTGGAACAGGATTGAAATGATTAGTTCTGTTTATTCAGGGCATGTTTGAACAGCCAATGCGTGCTCTGACGCAAACAGATGTTCACCTTGTTAGTGTTTGATGCTCTGCATCAGCTGAACAAGGGTCAGCAGTTCATTTCTGTGATGTACAGCCCTGATCATCTTACTGTATTGGCTTCTTTCCTTTTGTAAATCTACAATGCACTTTCACTGAAGTCACTACTCACACAACTGTATTACATACATAGGCTATGCATGTGGACACTTCACATGCTCATTCTGTAATATAAATTCATTAAAGTTACTGCAGTTTACATCTTGAACTCTTTACTGTTTTGTCTCTAATTCTGCTGCTATTTTTGCACTAAATTTTACATGTATATCTCCTAAATTTTATATATATATTGTTGTTTATTATTGTTATTCTGTTTTTTTATTGTATTATACATTGTTAAATGTTCAGCCATCTGTATATCTATATTGCAAAAATGTGTTATCCTATCAGGTTTTAAGCATCCAAGAATTTCAGTGTCTATATGACAATAAAGCTTGAGCTGTGAACTTTTGTTTTTACTTTTTGTATTTTTTATACTGTATTTCATACAATATACTGTGTTGTACATTATACAATAACAAACAATATACAATAATACGTATGTATTGTGCTGCAATAAAGCACTCTGTTCCTGACACTTTTGTCAGAGCTGTCAAACTTCACACCATTACATTACATCTTCAGTGCATGGCATCAGTTCAAAGTCCACCTCCTGCCTCCATCCTCCCAGCATTCCGAAGAAGGCTGTTGTTTGGAACTGAATGCCTCTGCCATGTAGGGTAAAGCCCCCTCCTGGTGAACAGAAGTTCTCCTCTGCAGAAGCTGAACAACCACAGAGGCTGTCCCTCTCTCACACACACACCTTCATATAGCATGTTACCATAGATTTCCACTGTAGATTTTCTATTGTTTTCAAATAAACATAGTTATAACTATTACAAACTAACCTTAACCCATCTATCTATCTATCTATCTATCTATCTATCTATCCATCTGTCTGTCTGTCTGCATGTCTGTCTTTTTGTCTCCATTTGAGTCACTATTTGAGGACCTAAAAGAACGTTTTATCTGATTTAGCAAAAATTCTAGAAACATTCTTCAGCAATTTTATCCCTAAAAGTATGACTAGGTCAGAAGCACACTCGCGCTCTATGCACTCACTGTAGTCTGGAGCGCTCTTCCATATATGGACAAACTTCCAAGCGGCGAATGTTTGGGAAAGTGACGTCACGGGTTAAGCGCACAGACAGTGAGATCTTATTCTCAACGCTGCTTCTTAATCAAAGCAGTAAAACTCTCACCAACTTAAATAAAACCGCTGTTCAACTTATGACAAACTTACCCAGCAAACATTTGGACGTTTAATGACGGTTGAAAAGACGTCCCTCCGACACGTCCCGTCATGGTTGAAAAATATATCCAAAATGGAAATTGAACCGACGTCTTTGACGTCTTCTGGCCGTGAATTACACGTCTTTTCTGCACGTCCCTGGACGTCTAAATGTGTCATTTTCTGGATGTCTATTTTGTGTTAATTTAATTATGTAAGCCTGCATATAAAATAATCACACACCCATTCTGTAACGTCGTTAAAGGCAATCACTTATGTCTTTAGGTTTACGCATCTTACACATCCATTTACACAGGTTCTAAAAAGGTCCAAAATCGGTCCAGTCCGACCTGAACGTCTGTAAAACGTTTTAATCACGTGTACATAACAATAACACATTATTTGTGTACTTAAGCAAGAAGAATAGTGTTCTAATTTAGCACAACATATTTTATTGTGAATATTATATTTTTGAAAAATGACTTCCATTTGTTAAACAGCAACTATCCAAACAAGAAAATAAAAACAGTAGAATGTGGTTAATTCTAAATCTGTGGCAATGGCATTTTCTCTAACAGTTTTAGATTAATGTATAATAAAACATTAATAAAGCTGTTTCATTTATAATCATTAATGTTAAGCAGCCATTATTTACACAAGAAAATAAAAGTACAGGATAGTTAACACATGTGTAACTATTTTTAGAGTCTTTCAAAAAAAAAAATTCTAAATGTTTACTCTCATTTTCTTGGTCCACGACCACCAGCTCGTCCAGGAGTGTGATTCATGTGTTCCACCATTGATGCATGGAAGTCAGAGCTGTGGAAGTACAATTTTTTTTTCCTAACAGTCTTGCATTACTGTTAAACAGCCATAAATAAAACAAGTAAACAACAAAAAGACTGGATTATGGTTAATTTTTATATGCACCACCCCCAGCTCTTCCTGGAGCGTGCTTCAGGTGTTCCACCATTGCTGCATCAGTGTCTGAGTCTGTAGTATTTGGGCTCCACCTCTTGACAGCATCTGAGGGAAGAGAATATGAATATTAAAAAAAATAAATAAAAGGCAAAGTTTGAGGTAAATGACACACTTACTCATTTTGAAAATGTTTTTATGGTCCTACAACTAAATTTAAAATACAATGGAACAAGATTTTGCATCCGTTTTATGAACGAAGCAGTAGAAAAAAGTAATCGACATGTATTATGTTATTTTACTCTACAATAATCTTATGTCAGTAAAAGTTTTTCTACATTAAATGCATGTTAGATTTTAGCTGTGAAAAAAACAGCATTTCTCCGCTCCCTCTTCCATCCCACTGTGGTGCCCTTGAGAAAGACCCTTAACTAGGTGTGTAACTGTGTGAAAGTGAACAGGACATTTCTGATAAAGACAGGTAGTCTTTTAGAGAATATCCCCTAAATAGATAAAGGGTACCAATAAAAATTACATAAGACAAGGAACAAGAGATTTTTTGAATGTTACAAGGCCAAAATTACCTTGAATTACATAATATAAAGGTGTAGCTTTGAATGGCTTCTTTTCAAGTCTGGCTGACTGTCTGAGTTAGTACGGACATCATAAAACTTCTGAGCAAGAAAACAGGCAGGTATATAAGGAGATATAATGGTGTGTGACAGGTTAAAGCCTGAATTCAAGTAATATCAAAGGCTGGCTTTTTTTTGTGGCAATCATATATATAATTTACTGAAATATTATGCAGCAATAGACTCAAACAATGCAAGGTAAATACATACCTGTGCATGACTTTGTTCACACAGTCTCTGACAGAAGATCCACCAACTCTAGACAGATCAATCACACCACCTTGATACCGATGTTCACTGTCATGAAGCATGTTATCACCTGTGGAAAAAATCCAAAACAATTTATATTAATTTGGGAATTCATATCTCAAAATATATAAATGACTTTAAAATTGTTATTACACTTGCACTATCAAACCCTGCAACAATCAGACCTTATTCCAGGAGATAGAGATTATTTTCATTACACTCTACAGATGGATTTCAACTTTGAAAGTAAATGTTAACATTTCTGTTTATTTGATTTGTGGAGGAAAACTGGAAAACTACATTAAATTCTGAATTACGCCATCGGGTGTGCCCCTGTTGTTTGTACTACCAAGTGTTTACTGCTTCCCCTACAATGACAAGGGTAATGATCATCTGAAAGCTTACTTAAGTTCTGATGTATTACTTACAATGACAATGGTGCTGTGACCTGAATTGCACCCTTGGGGTATTAATACAGTGTCATTAAGCATTTAACCTATTGATAACTACTACGATATTTTAAAAGTGTCACTTGGACATTCAAAATCAGAACATATTCTTCACATATTTCTAGATGCTGGAGCTGGTATTTCAGGGAAAAATACAGTTCTTCTAAAAAATTTTCTGTAATTGACAAGACTGTGTTTGTCTTCAAAAAAATCAACTTAGTTGTACACATTCAGATATAAAGTTTTCAAAACATTAGCACCTACGCCTCAACATATGTCCACAGGTCTGTGAAGATTCAGGGCTTCTGTGTTGTTGATGTTGACCTACAAAGGTGTTATGTTGTGCATCTACTGTTGAAAAGAGTAAAACAAGTAATGGAAATAAAGAACCATTTTATCTATGGAATTTTTAAGATGTTTATAAAGAGCTTTGCAACCACTTCCATTAAATTTTATACATTAGGGAACTGTGAAAAAAAAAAAAAACACAGGGACATACTTCTGGAGGTAGCCATCATTGTTTCATGAGATGTGGGCCTTTGTCTCTGTCTTACTTGGAGATCCAGCAGGCTCTGAGTAAATTGTCCTTCTTGGAAATATTACATAGGATGTGTTAGTTTTGGAGCATTTCACGGTCCAATTTTACTATTAAATGCTATAACAATAACATGTATTTGTCCTATGCATCTACATAATGGAGGGAGGACCCTATTATCTGAAATCAAAGCTAACAAACAATATCTTGCATGTCTGCTGAATGAAGTGTTTAAAGTACTTACATTTCCATGGTAGGTGACATTACTTCCATAACCCATTAATGATCATATAAAAATCAAATGAGAATTTTACTACATTCACAGTCATTTTAGTGGCATACCTGTTCTTTCCTCCTGTAAGTGTGACAGCCCAGCTGTTTACTAAAACATTCAAGAAGTGATGCTGTTGGACTGTTGTAGTATGGGATGTAATTGGTCATGTGTTGATCCCTCCCGCCAAGGCTGGCTCCACTGACCCCTCAGATTCAGAGCTGCTATCACGTTCCATTAAGGCATCAACTCTTGCACATCGCCGTCTCCACTTCCTTTGGTACTCAGAGGACATATTTAGCAATTCTAAAATTACAAAATATTTTTAAAGCAGTTACTAAAAACATCCATGTTCAAATTCATTTACAGACTTCAGCACATGTTATTATTGAGCTCTTCCTACATTTACTTAAAGGAGAAGTTCACTTTGTCTTTTGGCTGATAATTTTTCTCACTCCCAGCAGTCATTCAAGACATCTTCTCTTCAGCCTGCGAAACAATGTTTTTGACGACTCCAGGATTTTCCCCATATAATGGACTTCGCTGAGACCCAAACGCCTCAGTGTCCAAATGGCTTGCGTGTTAGCCAGACGATTAGAATGGTCCTTATCTAGTGCAAACGAATGTCATTTTAGGTAAATAAATAAAAAAGCTTAGTTTTATAAGCACAAACGCCGCTCTTGCTCTGTTCTGTGATGCGCTGCTATGACGAACGTAATACGCAATTACGTTGAAAAGGTCAAGCTGATCGTAGACGTTAATATTAAAAGAACTGGTGATGACAATGCCATCAATTAAACGGCATTTTAAACGATAACTGACACAAAGACATATGAATATGTGTATATGGTACTCCTTCCCATTACTTGTAAACACTAACCACGAGGCTATTGGCGCTGACTACCTCAGATCTTAAAAATAAATTAAAGCAAATATGTACGTTAACTGTGAACTCAACGCGAACCAACAAGTGTTTTCCATAACAAAGATGGTTTCGGTCACTCAGTATGTACTTTTAATAATGTTAAAAAGGTTTAATACTTATAAATTAGATTATAAACTTGTCCATTTCGTTGGGAGTGCAGTGAGTTTCTGCGCTTCTGATTGGCTGTGATTATTTGATGGATTCTGATGGGTCGTTTAGTTGCTTCGCGTCTGGTGTGGACAGCCAAATTGTTTGTTGCTGGAATCTTGTCAAATCTGGTTAGGACACAGTTTAAGAGTGGAGGCATCTTATCGTGTTGCAAAGGCTGGAAAATTAGATTTTACCTGCCTGACCCAAACATATGTGTTTGGTTGTGTGGGCCGTGAGTTAAAAAAAAAAAAAAAAAGGTTGGGACCACTGCCATAGAGGAACCATTTTTCGTTTTGGTTGACCATTAAGTCATCAGTTCTAAAAAGAACCATTGTTTTCTTAGTGTGAAGAACATTTTAATAATCTAAAGAACCTTTTTTAACTATAAAGAACCTAAAGGTTCCATGGATGTTAAAGGTTCTTCATGGGAACCATCAATGCCAAGTCATTTTCCCAGTCACATTTACCATCATGCCCTGCTCTACTTCTTCATACAGAGCCTCGAGTTTTTCTTCTCTGTTCTCCAGTGCCGTGCTGGCAAACAGCAGTTTCTTTATCCATTCGTCAAACACGTCTTCATCCAGGTCTTTGTACGCCAGCACTAATGTTCTCAAACCCTCACCGGCGAACTCCTGCCACACAGAAACAGTGGAAATTCATTTCTCTCTCACCATGAAAATTGAAACCCAGTCAGTGCTGTAAACATTTCTTCAGTGCTACACAGTTCTTTGATCTAATCAGTGAGAGCATCTACTTCCTGTTTGCAGTCGTTATCCATAAGCTTCTAAAAGCATGCTATTTATACCCCACTAGCATAGCTTCTTCAGTGACGTCAGTCTGATTGCTCTTTGAGGAACCACAGAAAGCCGTAAATGAGACATGAATGATGGGCATCGTCTCATAATAAGTACGGCCTATGAGCTGCTAATAGACCGACCAATCGAACTGAAGACAATAGCCTCGTCTGATGCGTTATTCTTTCTTTGAATGTGGTTTGAGTGGTTGATTTCACTGATTATATTCATAGCTAAAAATGGCATTTTCACATTTTTCTGAGGAAAATCTCATGGTGTTCGTAATAGATGAACCTTTGTTGAAGTAGCTGTATAATGTGCTGGCAAGGACAATAATGAATCACACTGCTTGGAGCCAGCAAATGTGTTTGTATAAAGTATTTTCCATCTGAAACGTCTACAAGAACCTTAATGGAATTAATCCGAATAAAATAAAGCCCATCTCTTCTAAGACTGAGCTTTTAGCCAAGGAGAAAATGAGACTTGTTTGCATCGACTGTGCCGCTCTGACACTCACGGTGAGCATTTGCTGTAATTTGTCATGTGGAACGGTGCGTGTCTGCATCTCTAAGTGTCACAATTCTCATGAGCTTCAATAACTAAGACACTGAGTGAAGTAACAAACAGAATGAAAAAACAAGAACCTGCATATTTGAAGCTCATGTTCTGGATTTGGTTAGAAGTATTATCTTTTTTTTTTTTTTTTTTTTAGGTTTTAATTGACACCTGAATTAGGCCAAAGTGGGCATATACCAAGGTTTACATCAAACTCCAAAAAGTACATAGAATATCATAAAATTACCATGGTAAAAAAGCATGGCATTATTATGATAAAGGCCCAAAAACATGGGTTTGCTATGGTACTGCATTCAAATACCATGGTTTTACTATGGTAAGTGTCCAACAACATGGTCTTACCATGGTATCACATTTAAACAACATGGTGAATGCCCAACAAAATGGTTTTTACCATGGTAATGCATTAAAATAATTTTAGGCATTACTATAGTACACGCCTAAAACATGGTATTACCATGGTAAATTCCTCTAAACATGGTCCTACCATGGTGTTGCATCAAGCTAATGCCCTAGGCCTAGAACGTGATCTTACCATGGTATATCATCTAAATAACATTGTATTACCATTAAAAATGCCTGACAGTAAGGTTTTACCACATGACTACATCACGGTATTACTACAGTATATGCCCAAATACAATTGTATTTCCACGGTTAATGCCTCAAAACATGGTCTTTCCATGTTATCGCATTCATAAGATGGTATTATTATGGTAAATGCCAAACAACATGGTTTTACCATGCTAAAGCAACCAAATAACATAGTACTACTGCAGTACATATGAAAACAACAAAACATTTCCATAATAAATGCTAAATAACATGGTTTTACAATGTTACTGTGTCCAAATAACATTGTATTAATACATGAGTAATAAAAACATGGTTTACCATGGTGCTGCATCCAAATAACATGATAGTACCACATTATATAGCCCAAAACCATGGTATTACCATAGTAAATACCTAAAACATGGTCTTTCCATGCTATCACATCCAAAAATGTTGTATTACCATGGTAAATGTCAAACAACATAGTTTTATCATGACACTGTATCTAAATTAAATAGTTTTACCACAGTACATGTGGACCAAACAAGATATTTCCATGGAAAATGCCAAACAACATGGTTTTACAATGGTACTGTGTCCAAATAACATTATATTTTCAAAGTACATAAGCAAAAACACAGTTTTACCATGGTGCTGCATAGCCAAAAACCATGGTATTACCATGGTAAATGCCTATAAACATAGTCTTTCCATGGTATTATATCCAAAAACATGGTATTACCATGGTAAATGTCAAAAAAACAGTTTTATCATGGCACTGCATCCAAATTACATAGTTTTACCACAGTGCAGTTGGACAAAACAAGCTATTTCCATGGTAAATGCCAAACAACATGGTTTTTACAATGGTACTGTGTCCAAATAGCAGTGTATTATCACAGTACATGTGGAAAAAACACAGTTTTACCATGGTACTGCATCCTAATAACATGATATTACTATGGTATACGCCCAAAAACATGGTATTACCATGGTAAATGCCCCAAAAGATGGCATTTACATGGTATCACATCCAAAAACGTGGTATTACCAAGGTACTGCATCCAAATAATCAATTTTACCACAGTACAGGTGGAAAAAATGGTTTTACCCCAGAAAGGGAAGGATGGCTTAGCAACAGAGACTTACATTAAGGTGCTCTGAGGTAGTAAACATAAGCTCTTCATTAGACGGGCCCAGCCTGTCGAAGAGTATTGTGTCGGCTCCTTTTGAGTAAAGCTTTAAATGCCCCTCTGGGTTCCTCACTGCGGAAGAGACAGGAAATAAGAGTGCTACTTATAAATGTCTAAGTATACAATAAAATAGTTTCAACAGACTGCACAGCTATTGATTCCTCAATGTGAAAGGATGAATTATGCATACAGACCCATAAAAAGAAATACGTCAGGGATGATTCATAGCTTTTGTGAAATATTAAAGGTATGAAAAAATAAACTAGACTGTGACTGTTTAAAATGAAAAGACATGCAAATACATAAAATATCCCATAATACAACTAATAAGAGATGAAAAATACAACCAGAACCTACCAATAACGCTCATTCTCTTCCGTACATTGTTGAAGTCTAAGATGGCCAGTAGCTGATAGGTGACTGCCTGACCCATCTCATATAAAGTGATGGTTTCTGGCGTTCTGGAGCGAAATACGAAGCCAAAGTTGCGTGCAGCAGTAACCAGGGCTCCTTCATCCGGAGACTGTGCCTGATACACCAGCTCCCCTTGAACAATTCATTTCAGAGGTATTTTGATCAAATTCTTTTGCTGCATTTACAACAAAAGTGCTACTGCGATATGAAGATATTTAAGGTGTTTGTGGTCCAATTTACCCTCATTTCTCTCTTCTGGCATGACGGTGTGGCAGAGTGCTAACAGACGGAAGAATTCCTGCACCAGAGGCTCTTCCAGCTTGATGGCCTCGATCAAGCTGCTGTCATGGAAACGGAATTTCCGGTCCATCAGTGGGTTGAAGGAGAAATCTACACATGGTGTTTTCTACAAGAGTCAGAGACGAGCGTGACTGCTAAATACTACACCAGACTGGACAATGTCTGCTTTATGAATAATTTTTTATAGTCTAAAATATAACAAAAAATATTGTTTTTAGAATAATATTTATATGCTTTTTTTAATTGTAATAATAATAATTTATTATAATCAATTTACATATAATAATAATAAAAAAACAACTGGATACATTACCTCTGTAATATCCACTTTATGCCCAAAATCGTCATAAACATCACCTAGACAAATAAAAGCACAGCCATCAATAAATATACCCACATGTCTATAAGTGTGGATGTATAACGGGAAGTGTTCAAGCATACCGTAGGTCTTTCCATTGATGGAGCACTTATTAAACACCATGATGTTCTGGGTGAGGGTGCCTGTTTTGTCTGAGAAGATGAACTCCACCTGGCCCAGCTCCTCATTGAGGGTGGTGGTCCGTGCCTCGGCAGGAGTGTCCTTACGGCTGTAGTACATTCGTCTGTCCCAGTTTATAAAGTAGCTATGGCCCAGCCGCAAAACCTCTACACTGTAATAAAATAAGTTTCATGCGACTGACTAAGACTTAGTTTTGGTGTGTTATGAAAACCCTGAACTGCAAAGTGGAAGAAAATCACAAGGTGAAAAAAGGGTTTCATTAAAGGTATTGTGTAAAATTGTTGTCAATCCCCTCTGTACATGTTCTCTGTCATTTTTTTCTCCATATATTCTCAATTAGGCTAAGACATTTTACCTCGCAGTTCAAGGCTCATAACCAATGGAAGCACATTAGAAAAACATAAGCCACAAAATAAAATTTTATTATGCTTTGGTAAATTATAATTATGAGAATAAAGAGTGACAAAAAAGTTTAAACTATGAGACACTAAAACACAATTAGGAGATAAAAAAATTATCACATATTAAGTCATAGTGAGATAAAGTCTAAATTATTACATAGAAATTCAAAAGTATGAGATAAAAGTTATAATTGTGACAAAAGTCAATTATGAAGATTGAAATTATGAAATAAAAAGCCATAATTATATAAAGTCATAAATATTGCATAATGTCAACATATGACATTTTATCTCATAATTTTGACTCATTTCATAACTATGATTTACTAAAGCATGCTTTAAGTCATAATTATTACATTAAAAATGTAATTGATAATTATGACTTTTAATGTCATAAAGACTTTTTATCTAATTTAAATTTTCTAAACTTTTAAACTTATCTCATAATTTTGATTCACCAAGTCATAAGTATGAGATAAAAAAGTTGAAATTATGAGAGGTTAAGTCATAATTATAACATACAAAGCAGAATTTATGACATAAAAAGTCACAATTGTTACATCAACATTTTATCTCATGCTTTCGACTTTTTAAGTTACCATTATAATTTACCAAAGCATTTTTTTATGTGGTGGAAATGGGCTTCCATAGATACCACATATACAATATTTGATTTTAGGGAAATTTTTGTCAACATTTTTTAAAGGGGACATCAGATGCAAAATTCACTTTTACATGGTGTTTGAACATAAATGTGTGTTCGCAGTGTGTGTACACAACCACCCTATAATGATAAAAATCCACCCAGTGCTTTTTTTAAATCCCCACAAATCACGAGCACTGTCTCAAATCAAGCCATTCACAGATTCTTGGCAGAGTGACATCACACAGGCAGGCCCCACCCACGACTATTGACAAACACTGCTGTTTTATCACAGACCCGCTCTGAGTGAGCTGTAGACAGTCTGCCGTTTCGACGCCGGAGCAGGGGTAGACAAGAATGTCTCCTAAGCGATTGAGGTGTTTTGTTGTTGGATGTATAATGAATATAGCAGTCGTCATTTACTCCCGACATCTGAGCCGCTGAAGATGCAGAGGATTACTTATGTTTTTGAAGGGAATGCACCCCCTGATCTACCTAAATGCGTTTATGTTTGCGCGAATCATTCGTGACCCAGCTTCACCTCCAGAAGAAGTGAGTATAAGTTTTTTTATGAATCTTTGCAAATCACCTTTCCTAATAATGTGCTAGTTAGCAAGGTCCACTGCTAAATTCAGCTAAATGTGACTAAAGTTTACAGTCTCTCGTCACCCCGTGGAAGAGAGGGGCGGGGTGAGCAGAGCTCATTAGCATTTAAAGGGACATGCACAGAAAGGGGTCACTGTGAAAAGAGCTGTTTTTGACAAGGTAAAAGGGTGTTGTTTTATACTACCATTGAGAAATTTTAACTAGGGATGTTCATTTTAACCGTTTAACCGTTAACCGACTGATAAGAATTTTGACCGATTAATACAATCAGTTAAACGGTTTAAAGTCACTTATTTATTTTTTTCAGTAATTCATCAAAATATTTTAAAAGGTTTGCTGCATGGTTAAAATAAGTTACGCATAGGCCTACAAAAATATACATTTTAGAGAGAGAGAGAAAGAGAGAAAGAGAGAGAGAGAGAGAGAAAAAAAAAATAAGTCGCATTTTACTATTTCATTCAGAAAAAGGCTGACGCGAATTACAAACATTGTAATAAACACTGTAAACATATATAGCTAGGCTATTTTAATTCGCCTCACTCCACAACAAATCCTTTCAATTAACAGTAGGCTATTTAGAAAAGAACAAGAATTAAAAATGTAAGAAGCTATAGCTATATAAACGACAAACCAAAACAAATTAATTTAGGCTAAAACGAAACTGAAACAAATGTTGGGTCTCTCATTCGACACAAAATTAAATGTTTCCGTATTCGCGATGTATTTGAATGGCAAAATATTATTTACCTTTTATGTAGGCCTAGGCCTACTTCACTGGAGCTCCAATATCCACGTAAAAAAAAATGTTTTGCATAACTTTAAGGCGGTACGGTGATATTGCTTAACGGCACAGATTTTACTACATATTTAAACTGAGCAGTGTGTTTTTTTTTCCATATGTTTGACTGATTGTTTTTATAATGATAATGAACAGGCTGCATTGTCAAGGTAGAATGCTTAACTGTATTCGCGCATGCGGCGCTAGAGCAATCACTTGATTTTTTTTTCGCTTCTAACGGTGGAAGCAACTACTATTAAGTCATGAAGATAATCGGAATTATAAAAGGTTTGCTTTTATGTGTGTGCATTCACAATAAAAACAAATCTTTGCGCTTTTGTAAAATAGGCCTAAGCCAAAAAAAAAAAAAGGTCTGGTCTGGTTTCCTTTCGCGCAGCACAAAAATGAACCGAAATTCTACATAGGCTACTTGTTGCACAGTTTTCTTTTGTTTTATTAAATTATTTAAGTGAAAATATATTTCTCATAGCTTATAGGTCTATTTATTCATTATAATATATATATAGCGCCTAGCTTTATTATGTTTTCTCCGCTGGCAGAAGCGCTGCAGGTGCATGATGTGATAGCTATGATGACCATGTGAATCCTCATGTTCTGTTGTTTAGCCTACTGCTTTTTACGCATGTAAAATTAATCCCCGGAAAACAAATGTTAGTATTTTTAACGGGTCACAGACACTTATTCTTTCTAATTTAATTCAGTTCTAATTTAAAATAATGTTGTCGGTTAACGGTTAATAATCGGTTAATGAGTGTCGGTTGTCGGATAGGAAAAATAACCGAAATGAACATCCCTAATTTTAACTTAAGTATGTTATAGACTTTTCATGAAGACCCTAAAGAATCATACCAACTTGTGGAAAATGGGCATCTGATGACTCCTTTAAGCAAATGATATTGAGTTGCCGCTTGATGTTCAATGCTGCTCCAGGTGTATGTTCACTACTGTGTGCATCCACTTGGATGGGTTAAATGCAGAGGACAAATTCCGAGTATGGGTCACCATACTTGGCCACACACCACTCCCCCCCCCCCCCCCTTCCCTAAATTCTGACTGCTGAATAAAGATAGTTTGCCAACACACTGTGTAATCTGACCTACCTAACATATAGTGAGATGGGTACGACAGTGTTAAGGATGATAACGTAGGACCAGAAGGTCAGGAAGCCAGAAAAGACTGAATTGATGGTAAGCTCCTTCCACTGAAGATACTCCCAAAAGTTGCTGCCTACTTTCTGCTCCCAAATAGTGTTTCCTATAGCCAATATGATCCCCATACAGATGAGAAATCCAAAGATCTGGAAAAAACAAGAAATATTGCATCATATTTCATACACATGCAAAACCCTTTACAATAACAAAATGAACTGGCCTTTTGAAAGTCTGCCGGCATGAGTAAGTGAGATGCCACATGTCGATCAATCCCAGCATGCCGCTCACACACTCACCCACAAAACTAAGGTGTTCATCAGTTTATCGATGCTGGTCCGTTTGAACTTCGTCCTCCCACAGTTTTGCATCAGCTTGGTTTGAAGTCCTGACGGAGAAGCAGAAAACCCAGAAGACTCACAGAACATAGCTCATCTCAGAAGAGCTAATGGTGTGCGTTAGGCATAGTTCATCATGTTAATTACAGATGAGCCATTCAACAAGTCTCTGAGGAGCAACTACTCAACACAGCTAATCAATCGTCCGTGAAAATGCCATTCTGCTAGGACAATTAACAGAGTATTGAAGAGATGTACCTGCGAAGATAACCAAGCCGAAACACCACTCGGTGTTACGGAGAACGCAGCCTCTCAGGAGCATTTTCTCATTGTCCAGTGGGTACTTGTTATCTTTCCAGTACAGAGTCCCTATGAACTTGTCCAGTTTGTTGTTGGGTGGCTCGCAGATGACTTCTCCTGGGAGACACGTAACAAGAAGATGAAGCTAACGTTCATTCAGAAGCAAACAGTGTCCAGTTATTTTTGGTTTATCAATAACTTCGACTTTTCATTGTTACATGTGTTAACCCTGACATTTTCGCCTACTGGTATGCAATCCGAAAAGACTGATGATGCATATAAACGCAAACCAGCTAGCAGATAACAACTCGCTGCAGATTATCCGTGTGAGAAAGGTCATCGTTTCAACAAAAGAGTAGTAGTAACTACTCTCCTTTTTAAATATATTATAAACATTAGGGCTGTCAATCGATTAAAATATTTAATCGCAATTAATCGCATGATTGTCATGAGTTAACTCGTGATTAATTGCAACTTAATCGCACATTTTTATCTGTTCTAAATGTACTTTAAATTAATACTTTTCAAGTGTTTAAATACTCTAATCAACATGGGCATGGATAAATATGGATGCTTTATGCAAATGCATGTGTATTATTAGTGAAACCATACTAAACATAGAGCATGAAGTCTAGACATGTTTCAAAGGTCATAGATGTTTTTCAAAGAACTTGTTCATGTCTATTAGACACATGAAAAAAGGACATAGAAATACCAGGTTCCCATTACTTCTCTTTCTTTGCACTGAGCAGTTTACTTACACAAACCTGTTTACATTTTCACAAAAAATAGAAATAGAAAAATTACAAATGTTGCATTGGCAACTAATTGAAATTAAATAAGTTTAGGTTGAAGTGCTAAAATTACTAAAATTAAAACTTAAATAAGAAATTAATTTTAAATTAATAAAAAGCATTCAAAAAGAAATAAACAACAACAATAAAACTAAAAATGATGGTTGCTAAGGTGTTGCTAAGGTGTTTCAGGCAGTGTTATTAACTAAAACTAAAACGTTTTCATCAACTGAAATAAAGTTGAAATAAAATATAAATTAAATGTAAAAATTTGACAAAACCTGTAAATGTAAAAACATGTAAAAATAAATAAAACACAAATTTGAAATATTACCTTGGCAACTAACTGAAATGAATTTAATAGAACTAAGCTAAAGCTAAATAAAAATATTTGTACAAAAAAAAACAACTAATAAAAATAACGAATACAGCAAATTTTACCCTCATTTCATTTCTTTAAAAAACTACTATAACTTCATATATATAATATTTAAATAACACTGGTTCCAGGTGGTAACTTATGTCCAAAAAAAGTTGACCAAAAGCCTCTATATACTGTTCTTTTTATATTTTACAGGGATTTTTTGCTGTCTGTTTTATCGTTCCCGATGCTTAAATTGTAAGTCCACTCACTAAAGTAATAACACGTCACTAATAAGCCACATAATTTGAACATTTTGATCATTCATGTCTAGCATAAGCAATGTAGGATAAGTGTGTTCAAATCCCTAACCCCTAATAGAAGCGCTAGCAATAGTGCTTCTACGTAGCAACCGACAAAAACATTATTTTTCCAATTTCAAGCATCCAGCGGCTATACTCTACATTAACTTTAATGGAATTCAAGTGAAAACACTACAAATCTCATTACAAATGCTCCTTGACAGCTTTGAAAGATATGCTCAAGCATACCAGAGGCCCCGCGAGACACAGCCACACAGATCAATCTGATCAATGTGACGGATGCAATAAGTGTTTATGTTCACTCATGTTGACTCGAGTTCATTTCTGTTGATGGTGCACTAATCGTGTCTTTGAAGAAAAGCTTTACCATTAAAGTCTGCAAGCTTCGCAACATCGTCCCCGAGGTCTGAGGTCACAGTCAAGGCTTGGCGCACCTTCAGGTTGGTCTCTCTGTTGGAAAGAGTCGATAGCATGAAAGAAGCTCATGTCAGGCTATAGAGTCACAAAATCAAATTTACTAGATGTTGAACAGTCCAAAGGGAAGTGAGGCCCGTGTTTTTAGCACTGCCACACATTTCACAGAAAACTTCTCACCCATCAAGCTCTGCAGTCTCGATATAGCACAGTCCATAGGGCTCACTGCTAGAAAGGAGGAGGAGGTCAGCCTGTAGACAGCAGAGAGAAGAGACACTCAAAGTCATGTAAAACTCATAAATCATGTGCTGGATGAATCTACTCCAGATAGTTCTTCACCATACAGTGCTTTCACCTGCTAAAGTCCACAGATAATGCTAGTCATACTGGGATCATCAAAATCCATGCAATGGATTAGTTTTGTCTCTTCTTTTTTTAATGTCAATTAGATGGCATGGTTCTATTTAGGGACCAAGGTTTGTATGCCTTGTTTTAATTCTGCTCCTGGCTGGTTGTCAGTGGCAGCCAGCTGAACCATACGAAGTTTAGAAATTTTATGAAATTTGGTGCAATTTTGAGATCTAGCTCTCGAAGACTAAAAATGTTTAAATTACATATCTGCTATTCACTTTAGAACTTTCAACCAGGGGTCAAGAAGGAAAAAAAGAAAAAAGAAAATGACAAAAAATTTCAAATATGCCAAAATGCATGTTTTAACATGCATATGCATGTTTTATTATCAATTTATGTAGACAAAATAGTATAATAGCATACTTTATCAGTGATAGGTCATAACATGAAAATAATTATTGGCCTGCCCTGCTGTATCAACCAGAATTTTAAAACTGGTACATTCCTAAATTGTTTTTCGATGGTATTCCAAAAAAAGGAAAATATATATATATATATATATATATATATATATTAGTGGTGTCAAACGATTAATCGCGATTAATCGCATTCAAAATAAAAGTTATTGTTTACATAATATATGTGTGTATAATGTGTAGATTTATTATGCATATATAAATACAAACACATGCATGTATATATTTAAGAAGAATATGTTGTGTTTATATATTAAATATATTTATATGTAATATAAAATATACAAATATAAATATATAAATGTATATACATGTAAATATGTTCAAAATATATACTGTATGTGTGTGTATTTGTATATACATAATAAAAATACACAGTACACATACATTTATCATGTAAACAAAAACGTTTATTTTGGATGCGATTAATCGTTTGACACCACTAATATATATATATATATATATATATAAAATAAAATGAATAAATAAATAAAATTGAATTAAATTAAAAAGAATCATGATTTTTGGACCAGCTTTTATAATTATAATTCATCCAAAATAAATAAATAAATAAATGAAACTAAAACTAATGAGTTTAAGAACCTTACAGAAATGAGTCTGGATCTTGACAATTTTTTCACCTATTGAAATGAATCGGTATCAGAGTAGTTTTTGACAATTAGTTTGTAAATTAGGGTTAAATCTGCTCATAACCTTTGGACTGATATTTATGATATTGTTTGATTCTTTGGATTATGGTTGGTACAATGCACATGATGTGATTGCCATATCTGCTGTATTTATTATATTAGCTATATTAATGTTGGCCTGTTTGGTTAAAGTGTATTAGGAAAAGATTAACACTTACAGCAACAAACTGATTGTTCTCAAGCTTGATGATATCACCCACTCGTACATTCATCCATTTCTCATTCTGCAATCTGAAACAGATTGTGTTTGTTCCGTCACAAATCATTTTTTATTTCCCAAACATCTCTTAAAGCATTTACAGTTCAATAATTGTATCTCAGCAGCGAGAGATACAGCAGAAAATGCTGATACGTGGCATAAATGCACTTACTTTCCTTTGATGAGTACCTGAGACTGCCGGGTGTTGACTTGTTGATCACTTTTATGGCGGAACTGGAATCCAAAACAGATCAATCACAACAAACATCAGCTCAGCTTATTTCAAGCAGTAAACTCAGTATTCAGAGTCATAAAGATTCTCACATAGTCATCAGTAGCATCTTTGACAGCTGTGATAGCCAACACCAACACCAAAGGCACAATGGTGGTGAACCACGAAAGAGAGGAGATTTCTGGAATTAACTGGAACACACAACAGAGCGTTAGTGCTGTACAACTTTAAAGCGACAATTCTGTCATCATTTATTCTTGCTTCTGTGGAACACAAACGATATTTTGGACTATTTTTGTCCTTATAATCAAAGTCATTTTAGACAATATCTTCTCTTGTGTTCCACAGAAGAAAGGTTTGGATTGACATTTTCAGTTTCAGACGTCACAGATCGTGATTTTCTGTCACTTTTAATTGAGAACCATGACATTCAGGATCAAACTTATAAATGAGCCTCCAGATTTATCTTCAGTACACTGATCTTGTAATTTCACAAGTGACCTTAAAAGGCTGGCAAACCTGCAGTATCAGCAGTACTAGGAAGTAGGCGTTCGCAAAACGTTGAAACTGTTCGAACAAGTTAATGGGCAGGAAGGTGAAAACGTTGTATTTTGCTGTCTTGATGCGATTGTCCTGGGGAAGAATTACACAGATAAAAAATAATGATAATTCTGACTTTGACAAATTAATATAAAGTTTTTTTTTAGAACAACAAAAGTTGACCAAAGTGGACACTACTAGTCAAAAGATTTTTTTATGTTTTTAAAAAGAAGTCTCTTATGCTCATCAAGGCTGTATTTATTTGATCAAAAAATACAATAAAAATAGGAATAATGTGAAATGATATTACAATTTAAAATAACTATTTTCTATTTGAATATATGTTAAAATGTCATTTATTCCTGTTGATGCAAAGCTAAATTTCAGCATCATTACTCCAGTCTTCAGTGTCACATGATCCTTCAGAAATCATTCTAATATGCTGATTGCTGCTTAAGAAACATTTATTATTATTATAATCAATATTGAAAACTAGTTCTGTCAAATGATTAATCGCGATTAATCGCATCCAAAATACAAGTTTTTGCTTACATAATATATGTATGTGTACTGTGTATATTTAATAAATAAATAAATATACAATGTACATAATAAATATACACAGAACACACACAATATATTATGCAAACAAAAACTTTTATTTTGTATGCGATTAATCGCGATTAATCATATTCGACAGCACTATTGAAACACTTGTGCTGCCCAATATTTTTGTGGAAACTATGATGCATTTAAGACATTGATACATTTTTAGTGACACTTTACTTAAAGCCTTTATGTACAATGCATTTGTTTTAATGCATTAATTATGCCTTGTAATGCACCTTATGATGCATTGTATATGCATATCACGAATAATTGTAACCACAGTTAATACATTATAACACTTATCAATTCATTGTTACACTATGCATTTTAAATTTGGTTATAATTATTTACAAGATATAATGTATTACAATGCACATTATGAATAATTACAATGCATTATACCCTTTAATATCCATTTATAATGCATTATACATAAAGGCTTTAAGTAAACTGTTAACACATTTTTCTTTTGAAGTTCAAAAGAGCAGCATTTATTTGAAATATAAATGTTCTGTAACATTATAAATGTCTTTAACGTTCCTTGCTGACCCCAAACTTGACATTTAAAATGAACACATATTATAAACTCAAATGTCCCTATTCACAAAAAATGAACAGAATGAATCCATCTGCATGTTAATGCAAATCCATTCAGATAACAGATATCCACATACAATGGTATGATCCATACATAAATACATTCTGGTCATATTTAACAAATGAGTCCAATGAGTCAGTTCTTAAAATGAAATTTAAAAACAGGCTGTCACATTATGAAACCATTAAGATTTGTTCTAATAGTAAAACATCAGCAGGACATTACTTGCTTTTCAAAAAAGCAGTCATATCCATAACACATTTTACAATAAAAGACATTAACAGACTTACAGCATAACTGAACCTCTCATTGTAGTCGCGATCGTTGGCTCGAACATGTCGTTCCTCCTCTACAATGGAAGACAAGTTTAGTTTAGTAAACTATTAGTAAGATCAGAGGCAGCGTCAAGTACATTTCCATTAAAAAAAACTTTCATAACAACATGCACCCAAAACCAAAATCCTTATGTGCATCTCAATTCCAGTATCTGTTTGTCCACTAAACCGATACTCCTCATAATCTCCTCTTACTCGATTTCTAAGGAACCATAAATGGGCTCGATATTTTCCAAAGCCACTAACAGCAACATCCCGAGAGCGATGTCTATGAGATCATCAGTGAGTATCACTCAGCAAACGAGGGAAGTAAAAATAGAAAGAGTGTAAGTGAGAAGCTATCATTGATTCTTTGAAATCAAACGTCTCCTGGAAGACATTTCCATAGATGTAATCCAGCTCTTCCAGTATACATCATCTCGCCAAGTCCTTGCAGCTCTACCTTGTCCGGGTGATTTCGAGCGTGGGTTCCAACCTCCTCTCCATGGTACTAACATCCATAGCCATCGCAGCGCCATTGCCTGTTTGCAATGTCATTCTTCGAGCGGCACAAACAAACGTTCAGGCATTAGCTTCAACTCTAACTTCACAGAGTCATTAACAAAACAGTCAAAGCATGAAATGCACAGTCTGAGGTGTCTGCTTTCTTTTGGGCAGCTAGGTTGGTGGTATGTAGCAGACGTTGCCTGGACTTGTCTGTGATTGCGAGAGATCGTCCCGCCTATGGAATTTCATCGCCTGCAGGGCTTATGCTTATTAGCATAAAAAGCTACTCCTAATCATTTACCAGCTCTTCACTCAGAAGTTAGTGAAGCGTCTGGCATTATAAACACAGGTCTTGCTTTTGGAAAAGCCCAGAGGAATTGTTTATTGCTCTGAAGTTGCTCTTTCATTTTTGGGTAATTAAAAAGGTTTTACACATAAAGGTATAAACAGCACAGATATAACGACCTTGACATATCAGTCTTTAAGAAAAATCTGGATTCAACATGAATTCAACATTATGAACTATATAAATATAATATTTTATTATTTTATTTACATTATAGTTTAGTATATTTGATTATGCACAATTATACATGATTATGCACAAAATTTGCACTACTGTTTTGGGGTCAGTACATTTTGTTTTTTAATAGAATAAATGCTTTTATTCAGCAAGGATGCATTTAATTGATCAAATTTATCATTTGAAAAAATGTATCATGGTTTCCACAAAAAATATTAAGCAGCAGCACAACCATTTTCAGTATTGAGTAATGGCTCCTAAAAATTCAGCTTTGCCATCACAGAAATAAATGACATTTTAAAATATATTCAAATTATTTTAAATTATAATAATATTTCACATTATTACATTTTACTGTATTTTGGATCAAATAACTGCACCCTTGTTGAGCACAAGAGACTTCTTTCAAAAACATTAAAACATCTTTCTGACCCCAAAACTTTGAACAGTACCACGGCTACTGAAAATATTATTAATAATATATATTTTAATTATTATATATAATAACATATAAAATATGAATTAAATATATATTATTATTTTTAGAATAAATACATCACATTATTTTTGGAACTTAATGAACTAAATAAGTAATAAAAAGGATATTTCAGATGCTGAATCCCAATTGAATGAGCCATGTTTCTAAAATAGCTTTGGTTACACACACACACACACACACACACACACACACACACACGTTTGTTTTTGTGGTTTACGGGGACTCTCCATAGGCGTAATGGTTTTTATACCGTACAAACTGTATGGGCTATTGCCCTACACCGACCCTACACCTAAACCTACCCCTTACAGGAAACTTTGTGCATTTTTAGATTTTCAAAAAAACACCATTTA
>JAFVLL020035493.1:0-18478 GCA_021397915.2 Tor tambroides | reverse complement strand
CACACACACACACACTATTATAGTATTTATAAATATTTAAAATTTTGTATATTTGTAGTTTTTCATCAAATTTTTATATTTTGTTTGTTCTAATTTTTTAAATTACAGAAATATTTTAGTATTATTTATTATATTATTATTATTTTTATTATTATTATATTTTTATATTATACATTAGTATAATTTTTGGAATTAGCTTTTAGTTTTTGTATTTTCAGGTTTCATTTAAATTTTAGTTTGTCATTTTATTAATTCTGTCATGTCTTTTGTCATTTTTTATTTCTATTTTATTGTAATTTATTGTTATTTAAGTTTTAATAATATAGTACTTCAACTTAAACTCATTTATTTCAACAAATTTATAACTTTTTTATTTTATTTTATTTCCGATTTATTTAAATGTCCAAAAACAATTTTTAATAGTTTTTAACAATAGTTAGAGTTAATGATAATAACAATAGTTTGTCTTGACCAACTTTGCTTTTCTAATAAAAAAAAAAATCATATAAATTTCTTAGTATTTCAATTCCATTTCATACATTGACATTTGAATTATAATTCTGCATCCTGTTTGCTACCTCAATTCGAATTAAAAAAATTGTAATTTGGTATGCATCCTCAATTCAATACCACACAACCCATGTGTGTGTTATTTCTGTGACAAAGATGTACTGCATTTACTATACATTCATCTAACAACAAATCTACAATGGTATTCCAGCTCTGATCCCATATCAGGATGGTAGAAATTTGACAACCTGAGTCTTACTGTCGGTTTTTTGTCCGAGCTTTGAAAGTTTTATGCCCAAGAACTGCAGTATATGGAGGTCAATTCAAAGTCAAAGATGCTCACACAACCTCCAAAGTCTTTGAAATCAGCCGTATTCCTCTATCCATGTATTCTATACAGACATAAGCAAGGTCTGCCTCATGAAGGCATTTCCCCCTGTAAACTATCCGCACCCCCCTGGGACCTCTGTCGGCTCAGGAGGAAGCTACCTGCAATTTGCTTATCCAGCCTGAAACATGGCCAGCTGTATTTCTGTGGATGCTTGACCTGAGCCTGGTATCACATCAAATCAAACCCAAGATCCTGGAGACGGAACATTGAGTTCTTTTTTCCGCCTCTGTCCTCCCTGAAGGCTCAGAAAGGATCAGACTCTAAAAAACTTTGCGGGTCAAAAAAAGCACTGACAGGCAGGTCAGTTCAATAGATTAGAGAGAGAAACAACAAGATCACAGCTCTTATTAATCAATGAATTTATGAGATACCACCATCTGAGGGTGGAGAACCTGGAGAAGGAAGAGGGAGGGGAGGATGCGGGTGCCGATGGTCCCGTCTGTGGCAGGATCTGCAGATTGCAGCAGTCCTGTGACACCTGGGTACCCTTCACACACAGTTACTTCACTACTTTAATACACACACACAGATACATTTCCATCAAAAGTCAGTCTGAGTTTTGTCTACTTTTACGACTTTCAGACTTTAAATTTCTCCTGCAGTGCATTTAAGTTCATGCTGCAGTGCATCCTAACCAAGGCTAACCTTGTCATTTATAACATTTATTATCATAAATGTCTTTACTTCATTACTCAGCATTTGATTTAGCATCTTAAATTTAGTTAATCTTTTATTAAAAAATAATGATTTATGCCATTTCTAATGTATAAGTGTTTTAGAGCAGCTAAATAAAGTTGAACTACTTTATATAATGAGTAGTAGCTTAAGCTGAACAAGCCAAATTTTAAGGAAGCTTCTCCAACACTGGTTTCATTCAACACTGAAAAACCAAATTACTTGATGTGGGACTTAAAAAAAACCCTAAATGAGTCTGTTAAACCATTTGCAGGGAGGTGTGTAACATGGTAAGAGATCTCTTCTGATTGTCATACATCTATAAAACCAAGATGAACAAAAGTACACTATTGTACAAAAGTTTGAAGTCATTAAGATATGTTTTTGAAAGAAGAGCTCACCAAGGCTTTGTTTATTTGATTAAAAATACAGTAAAAACAGTAAAATTGTGAATATTATTACAATTTAAAACAACTGTTTTCTTTTTGAATATATTTTAAAATGTAATTTATTCCTGCAATGCAAAGCTGAATTTTCAGCATCATTACTCCAGTCCTCAGTGTCACATGATCCTTCAGAAATCATTCTAACATGCTGATTTGTTGCTCAAGATACATTTCTCATTATTATCAATGTTGAAATCAGCTGTGCTGCTTATATTTTTGTGGAAACTGAGATACATTTGGTTTCAAAGTATTCTTTTGTTCAAAATGGCTCAGTTTTAATCAATTTAATGCATCATTGCTGAATAAATATATATGGGCCATTCTACACAATTGGTGCAAACTGCTGTCCCACAACCAAAAAACACATTTAAAAAGCATTTAAGTATTCAGATATTAGATTTTTACTAAGATCCTTTTATTATCTATTAAAACCCACAATAATATTTAAAATATCAGTAAGCTTAATATTTATAAAATCCTCATTTAGTGGGTACTTTCATTTGGGAGGTGGCTGTCCCGAACCCTAACTCCTAAATTTCTTTATAAAATAAAAACTTGTGAAAATGATATTGAAATAATTTTTGCATTTTATTTCATTGTAGGATTTTTTAAAAAAAGTGAAGTTCAAAAAATATTTATTTTATATTTTCTTTGTAAATTATGAAACTTTATGTAAAAAAAAAAAAAAAAAAAGTGTCCCGCATTTTCATGTCACTACCGTAGTCCATTGGCTGAGACTGACTTTAACTACACCCCTACATTTATGATCAGGAAATATTTATGTGTCACTCTCTCATAGCTACATGGTGAGTAGATAGGCCTCATCATTTTTAGGTAAATGTGTTCAAAAGTATTAAAAACCTGTGTATAACTTTAAAGAATGTCACTACTGAACACCATTTTTCTATAATTAAACACTTTTTTGGGAGTTATTCCATAACATTTAGTTTTTATATGTGTACAACTGTTCAGAAATGTGCTAGGTAACCATGTGCTGATTAGCATCTTTGTCTAAAATCATTGTAGTGACAAAAGGGAACACATAATCCTTTATTTTGGAGAAATAAACAAAATTTTAGTACAGTAATGCAAAATTTCAGTATTTTAGTATGTTTTAGTAGTTTAGTATGTGGGTTAAAATTCTGTAATGTGATGTGGTTGCTTCCAAAACATTACTGTCACTACCAAAAATGTGCTGTCACCACCGAAACATGGGATGTTTTATCAAAAATGTAGTATACTGAATTATCAACTAAGATGTTATGATAGTGTTTGGTTCAATGCATGTTCAAACTAATGAATCCTTACGTTTGAAATTAGTATGATCAACTTTTTGCCTTTTACAATGAAAAATTGGATTCAAAATAAAACAAATCTCATAAATTACACTTGAAATATTGCTAAAATTGTAATTGTTATTGATTTACCTTTCTTTTTAGAAAAAATATATTTACAAGGAAGACATAAGCAAAATTCTAATAGAGCAATATAACCCTTCTTAATAAATTATATATTACTGTGTTTCGGTAGAGACAAATTTGGTGAGAGGACAAATATTCCAAAACGTCTCAGGTTACGTATGTAACCATGGTTCCCTGAGAAGGGAACGAGACACTGCGTCCTCTAGGGGTCGCTATGGGGAACGCCTTCAGCGTGACTGGTATCTGAAGCATACATCTAAACACGACAATAACATTGGCCGGCGACAGCCTATGACGTCATTACCCGGCGCGACCACAGTATAAAAGGGTGCCTGGAGAACACGTCATCCACTTCTTCATCTGAAGCTTGCGTCCGAAGCATGGCAAGAGAACTAGTGGACGCAGTGTCTCGTTCCCTTCTCAGGGAACCATGGTTACATATGTAACCTGAGACGTTCCCTTCCGAGGGAACTTCGAACTGCGTCCTCTAGGGGTCACTATGGGGAACGGTATACCCACACTGCCATGCTAAGGGGAGTACCTGCCAGAAAACACGGCGAGCACTAAGTACCAACTCCACATAACTATGGGAGTCACCCCTAAGACACCCTGACGGCCGTCAGTGACATTATCCCCTTCGGCCAAGGGCCTGAGCTGCATACCCTAGATAACTTACCTGCTAAGGGCTGGGCTGGGAAGCCCGAGCCTAGGGCAGAGCTCAAGGCTTGGAATCAGAAGAAGGAGATACCTTCAGGGGCACACGGCCAGGTATCCAGGCCCTAGCCTGTCACTCAGGGGCTACAACCGGATCTGAATGAGCTTGCACAAGAACTGGCTTGACAAATCCTCAGCAGCAACACCCTGCTCAAAATGTATGAGAGATACATAAGTTGAGTGGCGCCCAAGGTGAAAACCGGGGCCGAACCAGCTCAGAGAAAGGGAATGAAGTTGACAGCGCGTAACCCTTACCATACAGGATTTTAGAAAGTGCGTAGAATGCCTAGCGTGCACACTTACCACAACGTGGATTTTAGAAAGTGCACAGAAGCTCAGTGTGTGCACTTACCATAATATGGATTTTAGAGTACTTACTTAAGGGGTAACAAAAGCCATACTAAGACAAGCCTAGAAACCTCACGTGACTGTGGCACACACAGGGAGCAACAAATAATTCAGCGGGAGACCGCATGCTCAGAGCGCATGTAGATAGAGAGGCGTAGTTCACAGAAAGAACGCCAACTCAACCACAACAGTCACAGGACAGACCCCGGGGCATCTGTTCACAGATGCCCAGATAGGAGCGGCGTGCTCTCAGGAAACCTTTCACAGTGAGGGGAGCACAGCCAGCTTACTCAGCAAGCAACCCACCAGGGAGGCAGAAAGAGGCCTAACAACCTGAGGCTGCTGCTCAACGGAGCTCAGAGGAACAGAGGACTTGACGAGGGGAGACCCCAGACACTCAGTTGGGAGTGGCATACTCAAAGGTGACCCTCTAAGATGAGGGGAGCACTGCTAAGCTCAACCAACCAAAGAGCGCAGCCTAACACGGAGGCAGACAAAGGCCTGACATCCTGAGGCTGCTGCTCAATGGAGCTCCAAGGAGCAGAGGACCTGATGAGAGGAGACCCCAGACGCTCAATGGGAGTGGCATGCTCAAAGGTAACCCTCTAAGGTGAGGGGTGCACTTCTAAGCTCAACCAACAAAACGAGCGGCCTTACAGGGAGGCAGAGAGAGGCCTGACAACTTGAGGCTGCTGCTGAATGGAGCTCCAAGGAGTGGAGGACCCAAAGAAAGGAGACCTCAGATGCTCAATCGAGAGCGGCATGCTCATAGGTGACCCTCTAAGGTGAAGGGAGCACTGACAGGCTTGACCCAAAAAAGAGACAGCTTGTCAGGGAGGCAGCAAGGGGCCCAACTACCTGATGTCACTGTCATAGAGCTCAAAGAGCAGAGGGTTCAACTTTTAGCGAGGGTAACCCAACTCGACCAAAGCGATCAATAGCCCAGGGGCAGAGTACGTAGCTCTCAAGAGAGAGAGGACTCGCACAGTCTTCCCAGGACCGGCGAGCTCAAAAGGACCCTCCTTAGTGAGGGGAGCACAGCCATGTCCGGGGGGCAGGCAGATCGCAAATGGGACTAAGCAATGGGACCCAGCTCAAAAGGAGGTCACACATATTAACCAGGGAACAAGCATATATGCAACAGACCAAGGAGGCAGCAGGGGCAAGCCTAACAACTCAGTATTGTCGCATACAGAGCTTTCAAGAGCAGCACTATCAGCTCTCAAGCTAAGGC
Organism: Tor tambroides; assembly: GCA_021397915.2. Classification (NCBI taxonomy): domain Eukaryota; kingdom Metazoa; phylum Chordata; class Actinopteri; order Cypriniformes; family Cyprinidae; genus Tor; species Tor tambroides. Next base: position 12,739 of record JAFVLL020035493.1, on the reverse strand, counting down.
AGGTCCTCAAGCACAGATCGGGAGTGGTAAGCTCATAGCTCAGCTCAGCTCAGCCAGAAGGGAGCGCTAGATCAAAAGGGGCAGTCTAGCAGAGCCCAAAGGAAGACCGTCAATACAGTCTTATGCACTCGATATCTCGATAGAGCAAGGCCTGTTCATGCACGAAGAGCTACTGCTCCTCAGAGCTGAAGCATTCAGAAAGGGTTTCCGCAGAAACACATCTCACTCATGCCTCAGGGAACATGTACTTCAGCCCACTCCGCAGAGGGGTGAATAACCGGTTCGACCTTAAGGGCAGTGAGACAGGGAAGCCCGCAGACCTGCCTTTCTATTGCACTGCAGAGTGGAATTAAGGAGTGTCAGGCCACTCAACGCCTCAGCGAGAGGAGCTCTGGCTCAAAGAACATGCATGATGGATGAATAGGATGACTAAACTCATGAATAGACCCCCAGGGCTAGACGTGAGTAGCCTGTCCTGTTCTTGAAGCAAGCACCCAGCCAGGACATCGGGGAGCACATCACGAAGCATTATACCCCGAACAATGCTCAACCCGAGTGAAAGACCCGCAGGTCCCGAGGCTGCAGTGTTACACTACGGACTTGATTGGGGTGATAGGGCTCTCGCAGAGGCCTAGAGACTTGGCAGCATGGTCCAGAAGGCATGAGGCTGAAGATGCAGGGCTAACATCCAGCTGGAATCAGTACTGATGGGTGAGAACATCAACACGATCGGTCAACAGCGAGAGGTTCTAACTTTAGCAGGGAAGGTGCTCACAGAGGCCCTAACCCTAAGATAAAGTCAGACAAACAAAAAACAGGTCCAAGTAGCGCTGCAGAGAAAATTAGTTAGTGAATCCACACAGTTCTAGCAACAGAAAGAAGAAATGGATCGTACTCACCAACCACAGCTCCTGCGCCTGACTCAAGCTCATGGGTATAACCTGAAGGCGAAGTCTGAAGAGCGCTTGGGTCCGAACCATCAGTAGGTAGTTCTATGGAACATAGAAGGTTACCAGAAACATCATAGATCCAGCATGAGAGACTGTTATGCGAGCACAGGAGACTTCTACCTAACCTCGGTCAGGTGGGTGGCTTCAGGGGAATTAAGGGAAGGAAGATAGAGCAGATGTTAATACTCTCAGAGGGAGGTGAGTAGATGGCTCAGGTTTTACTCTGGTCCGGACAAGAACGTTGAGAACGCCTCGTCTGGATCACCTCCCTCTAATCTTGCCTGTTATCCTCTGACTCACGCCTCCTTTGAGCCCTACCCGAAGGCTGGGGAGGGGCGCGAGTCTCGACACTAGTCTTCTGTGCCCGCCTCCGACCCCCAGATCGAGATAGGCCAGGACCCCTTTGTTGTTCGGGCTCAGACCTGGACCTTCGTGGAATGAAGGATTTAAAGGCAGCCGAGCGCGCCTTGGCCTCCTTAAAGAGGACCTATTATGCAAAAATCACTTTTATAAGGTGTTTGAACACAGTTGTGTGGCCGCAGTGTGTGAAAACAACCAGCCTATAATGTTAAAAATCCACCAACTCATTTTTTTATAAAACCAATAAATCATAAACAGTCTCTCCAAACGAGCTGTTTCAGATTCTCCCTCTGTGCACATCACTGAGGGGAAAATGTCTCGCCCATTTGTGATGCTGCCCTATAAGCATAGACACAGCCCTGAGTGAGAAGCTGTGGTCCGCCTCCGCCATTACTGATTACTTGCTGTAGCTGCTGGAGATATACAATGTCAGCGCCAAAAAGGCTTTTCAAGTTGTTGTGTTTTGGGATGCACTAGTAAACATAGGAGTCGCCATAATCTCCCCTCCTCTGAGCCGAGGACACTGTGGTTAAATTTCATTTTCAAAGGAAATATCCCAGAAAAAATCGGTAATGTCCACTAAATGTTTAGGAATCAATACCAACGCTTCGTGTACGAACGTCAGCTCCAGACAAAGTAAGTATCACGCATTTGTTTTCCAAATTGCCTTTCTGAAAGAGCTTCTTGGCACTCTATAAGGCTAATGACGCTAAAGCTACCATTGTCTCTTGTGTGTTTGCACTGATGGTAGTTAAAAGTTGCGTATGAAAGCAATGTGAGTCGATCACTTGAAGTTGTCGAGCTCATAATCAGAAGTGGGACTATAAAGTTTGTGATAGCATGAGACGAGCTATGTTGTTATTTTTATCCCGCCGTGCTCCCTGTCTGTGCAATTCATAAACGCGAATTTATTATGTACAGTATAATCAGATGACTGACTTTGAAACCGAGTAGTTTTCTGTAAAGATAACAGGCTTGTATTAATAGTGGAATGTTTATTTGCAAAGGCTAGCACTGCTAATGTGGGAGCTTGAGCTCTTGAAGCTCCGCCGTCTTCTCTGGGAGCAACAGCTCACTCGCATTTAAAGCAACACACTCAAAACAGCGCGTTTTGGTTCATGCCCTAAAAGTGGTAATTTTAACAAGCTGAAAAAATTTATCTGTGAGGTATATTGAGCTAAAACTTCACATATACGCTCTGGGGACATCAGAGACTTATTTTACATCTTGTAAAAAGGGGCATAATAGGTCCCCTTTAAACTTTTCGACCACCGTCTCGACCGAAGTGCCAAAAAGCTCAGAAGGGGAAACTGACGCATCAAGGAGAAAGCCCCTCTCGCCAGGTTCACCCACAGATGCCTCTTCGTAACCACCATAGCCGCCATAGGCCTTCCAATGGCAGTGGCGGTCTGCTTAGTGGCACAGAGAGTGAGATCTGTAGTGCGACGCAACTCAGCCATCTCATCAGGGGATAGACCCTGGCCTTTATCCAGGTCTTTCAACAGGTCAGCCTGATAAGCCTGAAGCACCGCCATGGTGTGCAACGAAGCTGCAGCCTGACCTGCTGCTGCGTATGCCCTGCCATTCAAACGAGATGTAACTTGAAGGGGTATGGATGGCAGGGAAGGAGCCTTAAGAGAAGATGTCTCACTCTCAGAGAGATAGCATGCCAGCGTCTCTTCAATAGGGGGCATCTTTTCATAACCGTTCTCATGCATCCCCTCAATATTGGCATAACTAGTATGCTGAAATCTATGGATGCGGGATGAAAACGGATTTTTCCAAGCCTTCTCGATCTCCACGTGGAGATCAGGAAGAAATGGAAGGCTCACCTGGGCTGGAGGGCTATGGTCAGAAAGATAACGCTCATCGAGGTGGCCTCGGGGCATTACTCTCTTGACCTGCTTCCACGGCAAGTCAAGCCTCGCTGTGGCGCGTTCCATAACTTCCAGCATCTCAGCGTACGCAGGGCAGGAGGAATGAGAGGACTCAGTCTCAACTTCATCTGACATCTCCTGCTCTTCCTGGCTCGGAGCCAGCAGAGCACTAGCTGCCGGATCGGACGACGTAAGAGAAATAGCATCGTCATCCAGCAGCTCACTCTCGTCTGTGACTGACGAGCGCGAAAGGGAAAGACCCTTTTTTAACTCATCAGCCAGGTCCACCTGCGATCCCCACAAGCTCATTTTCCTCCGTGCCTCAGCAATGGAGGGTCCTGAACTGCGGGAAGCTGATGGCTGCCCCTCTTCCCTCGAAAAGAGGGACAAATGAGAGCGGAGCGTTTTCATAGGAAAACGCTCACAATGCACGCAGATTGCCCCCTCGAGGACATCGCGCGCGTGCTCCTCGCCCAAACAAAACACGGAAAGATCGTGTGTGTCATCAGGTGTCAAATAATGAGGACACAGATCCACACACTTCTTAAATGCCTTACTAGTGCTCGCCATGGTAAGGAAGAAAAGATCGCTCTTATCGGAATGCACGCTTCAAACAAAACAGTCCTGAAGACGAAGAAGAGGATGACGTGTTCTCCCGGCACTTTTTTATACTGTGGTCGCACCGGGTAATAACGTCATATGCTGTCGCCGGCCAGTGTTATTTTTCGTGTTTAGGTCTATGCTTCAGACACCAGTCACGCTGAAGGCATTTCCCATAGCGACCTCTAGAGGACGCAGTTCGAAGTTCCCTCGGAAAGGAACTAGAAATGTGTACAGCAGATTGTTGCTGATTTCCTCCTGGGAAGTTTCTGCCTAAGTCATAATTAAAATAATGCGCATTCAAGTCATTTTGGTTGTGAATAAGATGTATTGGTATGTATTCCTATTTGTCTTTTCACCTGCTGACTAAGACAGCAATAAAATGAAGAACAAATTAAGCACATTAGCTGTTATAATAACGTTTTTATACTTTAGGTTGCTATCACAGAGATTTTTTTTCCACATAATTTTCTGCCGAGCTTTATTGCTCTTCTTCATGAACAGTAATCAGAATGCAGCTAAACTGTGCAGTCAACATTCACAATTACAACTCAATTATGACTAATACCAATTAACTTCTGCCATGATTTTTCTTTAATTGACAAGCCCCTGATTCAGAAAATCTGTGCTCAATAAAACCGCCTGGCTTTCCACTGGTAATTTTGACATTGTTGTGCATTCGTCTCCTAAATACCATCATTCTGACATGACTTGAATGCAGCATTAGTTTGAGAAGGGGAAAGTAATCTTGGATGTGTTTCTTTCTACTTACCATAAATCTTTCATTCATAGATCATCATCTCCCACACCGTCACCCTCCCATCTGGTGGTGAATAACTATAAATCATATCCACAACTGCTTGGCTGCGTTGATTGCGTTTTACCTTTATTTAATGTACATCTCCTTCCCACTGCCATATCTCAGCTCCTGACAGATTAGCACCATTCACAGCACTCTTTTGCTGCAGATGTGGCTCTTTCCTTCCATCAGTTGGCTGTATTGAAAACGGTGCTGACAGACACCTGTGCAATGTGCGGGTGTAAATGTAGTTATGGAGTGATTTTAGTGATGTGTATGCGGGAAGATGATGTTTGAAAAGTGCAGCAGTTCTCCGTCAAAATGTCCTTAATTTAAACGCTAAAATGTATTATTATTTAATTATTAATAATTGTGATGAATTATAAATGTAAATATATATTTTTAAATAAAATAAAAAATCATAATAAATAAATAGCTGAAATATTATCAGTCTCAGGACAAAAAAAAATTGTTCTGCTTTTTAAATGCCTTTTATGTATCAGTTTTAGTCATTTTATTTTTGTCGTATTGACTTGCATTGTTAAGGGAATCCATCATATAACTATTAACTACAAAATTTCCTTAAATTGAGCACCAAAATTTATTCATATTATTTAATTATTAATAATTGTGATAGTTCTTTTATGAATGATATATTATTAAATAAAATATAATTAAATAAATTATAATTAAATATAATTAAATTTGCACTTTTTTGTTTTGTTTTGTTTTTTGCTATTCAAATTCCTAATAGCATTTTACTCTTGTAATATTGACTTTTTAATGTTAAAATTTGGGAATCCATCATAAAAATATTAATGAAAACTTTTCCTTAAATTGAACACTGAATTGTATCAATATTATTTAATTAGAAATTAGAAATAAAATAAAATAAAATCAATCTCAACTGTTAATAATTCTCAGCACTTTTCAAATGCCTTTTATTTTAATTATATTTAATTAAAATAAAAGGCCTTAATTTTATTTTTTATTTTTTGTGACTTTCAATGGTAATCCATCATAAAAATATTAATTAAATCATTTCCTTAAATTGAGCAAAAAAAGTATTCATATTGTTTATACATTTAATAATAATGATAGTTATTTGTATTAAATTATTATTATTCATATTTTTTAACTAAAAAACATGATAATCATATAACTAAAATAATAGCAATTTCAGCTGTCTTTTTTTTGCTTTCAAATGCCTTTTATGTATTGATTTTAGTGATTTACTCTTGTAATATTAACTTTCAGTTCATTAGATTGATCATTGGAGCTTAATATGATTTAGTAATTATTTCTACTTGTATTAAATTGCATCATCTTTTTAAAACTCAAAATAATAATTAAATATTAAATATTAAATAATTAAAATAGTACAAATATCAGCAGTCAGTTATTCACCACATAAAAAAACGTGGTCCTTGTTGCAGTAAGACTCGATTCATATTTAATGTTGTCTTAGTGCAGTTTTCTTGTACTTTTTATTTTGTTCATGGTTTTTCAGGATGAGGGTGTATATTGCATCAGTCCATCTAAAAATCTGTCAGTGTTTGATTTGATCGCAGCATTTGACATCAGTCAATGTCAGTTTGAATACAGTAAGTGGATGTACTGATGAAATGTAGAAAGAACTACGACAGACAGCTTTTATGGTACTTCTATGGCTCTTCTTGATATTTGAGTCTATATATTTTCATTTTATGGATCATGGTCATTTTCATGTAGAACTGGCTGCAAAAACAGCCTTTTCAATTCAGGGTCAGAGAGTGTGTGTAAAATATCCAGTTTTTGGTGGACTTCAGGAGAAAATAATAAACTGCTGCAGTACAGAATATGATTCCTTTAATGCACTTGCAGTTGTATTTTAATGTTTATACTGACAAGTAATTCTCATTTGCACATATAGTCTGGGCCAGCATAAATCATATGTTTAATATTCTTTAGCTTGCTCTTTCTTACAAGAAAACGAAACATTATAATTCACGCTTGCGTTTGAGGACTCTTTATAATGATGTCAATCTGCACAGACAATGATTTTATGATTAGTTTTCCACTTAAGTGCTTCTACACTTCAGGCAAATTTAAAATGGAAGTCTTCATCTCAAAGTAATTCAAAAGTGGGTGTGCGTGTAAACTCGTGTGCGCTTTGTGTGTGTGTGTGTGTGTGTGTGCGTGTGTGTGCGTACAGACAAATGTATTGTTATACATACCCACAACCAGCAGAGAACAGGGTGGGTTTTTGGTCTATTCCATGCAGCCACAGGCTGAGGCATAACAACTGTGGGTCTCTCTCTCTTTTTCAGCGATGCACGTCTTTCCTCTCTCTTTTCATGCTTCGCTGAGCTTAATTCAAGCCAAACTGCACCCAAAAGCACAGCCACATCCTTTCGAGGGTGTTCCAGTGTGATGGGCAACTGATTGAAGAGCAAACCGAGTGGTGTACATACATGCATCATTTTCTGAAAACATCCCACTGCACTGCTGGAAAGATGCACAGCAAGAATAAAATACAGCCCTGATTAGATTGTTCTGAAAAAATTCTGAAAACACTATATATAAATATATGAATATAAATATCTGTCACTCTGTTTCTCTCTCTCCTTCTCTCTATAATTCAGAGGTTTAGATAAAAAAAATAATTTCATATATAATAAAAAAAAAAAATCATATAGGACAAATGGTTTGGAAAACAGATGGATATATACTTTCTTATCATTTCCTCATATTAAAATAATTATATACAATTTTTAGATTACCATAATTCTAAATTTGATTGATTTTCATATTTCAATATTGAAACAGTTGAAATAATATCAATCTCATCATTTAATAAATCACAGCATAAAAATCATTGTTGCTGGCACTAACCATGTTTATCTTTGTTGCATATTGTTGACCTATATTTAACGTTGTCTGTGCTGTTTTCTTGTACCTTTTGTTTTATTCATAGTTTTTCAGGACGTTGCATCAGTCCATCTAAAATATGGCATTGTTCAACTGGATCACAGCGTTTGACAAATACCAATAAATTGACTACTGTGACTACCGTAATTTACTACTGTAAATTACGTTGCACAGTTTATTTAAATACTGTCCTCCCATAAATTGTGCATCTGAAACAGAAACTCCTACAAACGCTCATGCAATAAGATAACTGTGTCCCTGACTATTCACTGCTATTTTTTCACTGTCCTGACAATATTTTTTAACACCAAAAGAGAGTTTGTGCTGACGTTTTAAGTTACCATGTAACCAGAAAGTTACAACATTTAAGGGTGTTTTTTAACTGTATGAACTGTTGGTAAATCTGGCCCCAAGCCGAAGTCATTTTGAATATGCCGATGTACAAATGATATGTACTGTAGTATCTATGGAAGGGAAGTTTTGAAACTTCTATGGTTCTAATGTCTTGTAATTTATGTCTGTACCCATATTTTTTTATCGTATGAATATAGGATTCTTAAAGGTATGGTTGCAAAAACAGTCCAAAAAAAAAGTTGGCTGAGAAAGAGTAAAACACTAAAATCTTTACATAAAAGACGTTTAAAAATCAGCAGTTGAGATTTACTCAGTGGTGAGTAAATTATGAAGACAATACGTGGTTTCCAAGACATATACTTTTTGCAATGTCAAACTGTATTCATGCATACAGAAATGATTGTACAGTGAACAACAACAGTTTCTCTCCAGCTGGCTGCATCATAGATCACTGGCTGAGGTTAGGGCTCAAAGGACTTCATATGCAAGCATAAATAGAACATCGATTAGACAAACACCAGCAAGTCTCATCACATCCACTGAACACAAGTAAGATGGCTAATTATAGACAAGCTCTAGTGTGCGCTGTTTTAATTTACTATGTAACTAGAAAGTTAAGGGTGTTTTTTAACTGCATGCACCTTTTGGTTTCTAGGCTTTTTTAATCTATTTTTTTTTAAATTAAAACAATAGATTACAACTTTTTGTTATATGAAAGCAGCCAAATACATCAAACTTTATTTTAAGGTCCAATTCTCACTATTAACAAACCACTAACTATGACTTTTGCCTCAATAAACTACTAATTTGCTGCTTATTAATAGTTAGTAAGGTAGTTGTTATTAGGGATGTAGAATATGGTCATGCAAAATACGTGCTTTATAAGTACTAATAAACAGCCAATTATGGTAATAATAGGCATGCTAATAAGCAACTTAATAGTGAGAATTGGTCCGTATACTAAAGTGTTACTACCTAATACTTTTGGGAACTTTTACCATGTCATAATTATTGATTGCTGCTTTTCAAATAGAGTTTATGTAGAACTATTAGTGTTTTACTATTGTAGAATTGACTTTCAATAGTATACATAAAAGTGATAGCTACTGAAAATTCAGCTTTGCCATCACAGAAATAAATTAAATTTTGAAATATACTGTATATATAAAAACAGTTATTTTAAATTGTAATATTTCACAATATTGCTGTTTTTTAATCAAATAAAGGCATCTTTGCTGAGCATAAGAGACTTCTTTCAAATACATAAAAAAATCTTACTGACACCAAACTTTTGAATGGCAGTGTAACATATTTTTATAGGTTTAGACATCAGGCTTTTGACTCTTGTTATAGTTTTGCTGTGGTTGTTAGTTGTGTTTTGTTTTAGGTTGCCAAGTTCCTCTGGTGAACCTGTTGAATTCTTTTTAAATATTGTAAATCGTACAGTTTTATGTTTTGTGGAGAATAATATTCAATGCATGACCTGATTCCAGTTATAATTTCCCTTACAGTATGCTATCATGTGCTATCATATAAATTAACTTCACTTTCATGGTTAAGTTCAGTGTCTCTGAAGACCACATTTGAAGAACTTCATGGCAGTTAATTAAATTGGGAACAATTTTTTTTTTTAAATTTAGTTTATTATGGTTTACAGTGTTGTTCTTGATGCTGCTGATGAACTCCATTCAAACCAAACCCAATTAAACCAAATCATTTTTGTCACAGAACTGGAAAGATGCAATTCCAGACGTCCAATTGCAGAGCATTTATTTCCCTCATAATTCTCACTTGCTCATGCTTGCTCCCTGTAGGTGACAAATACGTCAAAAACCAGATGGATCTTGACCTGAAGACACTATTATGTGTTTTCCCATGCTAGTTCCTGTAGTACACCTCATACTTATTCCTCACCATCAAGAGCACCAGCACACATTCCTGCCTGAACAGACATTCTTCAGATGTGAGTGTCCGGATGTGGCACAATAGAAGTCTATCACACTCAGTCATTGGCAGAGTGATGTGATATTAGGTGACATTGTGTCCTGGTGATTGAATGGTCTGGCTATATCCTAAAAACCCTTGTGGCTACTAAACCTGAGTCTGTCTTTCCAGCGCTGTGCTATAGAATGTAAGGATGGATGCCATATATAAGCTTTAAAAGAATAGTTCACCCAAAAATTTAAATTTGCTGAAAATGTATTCACCCTCAGGCCATCCAAGATGTAGCTGAGTTTGTTTCTTCATCAGATTTGGAGAAATGTAGCATTACATCATTTGCTCACCAATGGATCCTCTGCAGTGAATGGGTGCCGTCAGAACGAGAGTCCAAACAGCTGAAAAAAACACCACAATAATCCACAAGTAATCTACATGACTCTAGTAAAGCGAAAAGCTGTGTGTTTGTAATAAAAAAAAAATACTAAAAACTTTTTTTTTTTTTTTTTTTTTACTTCAAACCATTGTTTCTTGACTAAAATTAGTCCTCTATGAATAATATTGCTTTTTCCAGTCTCATCTAAATCAAGAGAGAAATATGCACGGATCAAGCACTGTTTACAAGTGAAAACAGTTCTAAACAAATATGTTGACGGATTTTGATGTGACTTTTTGATGTCACTCCTGGATTACTTGTGGATTATTGTTATGTTTTTATCAGCTGTTTGGACTCTCATTCTGACGGCACCCATTCACTGCAGAAGATCCATTGGTGAGCAAGTGAGGTAATGCTAAATTTCTCCACTGTTCTGATGAACAAACTCATCTACATCTTGGCCTTAGGGTGAGTAAATGTTCAGCAAATTCTCATTTTTGCATGAACTGTTCTTTTAACATAGCATTTCCCAGCTTTTTTTGTCTAATGTATCCTCACGTAACCACATCAGTAAGGATCATTGAAACTGATATAAATGTTTTCCCTCCATTTTGACTCATTTAGCAAAATTATTAATATTATTAAAGCAGGTGATATTACAATAGTTCTCTCTTAGACTAACTATTGTTACTGTGGGTGAAAAAACAGATCGAAGTATCTTCCTCTTGCTTTAATGAGACACTTGAGCTTGTTTGTCTGTCACACATCTTGACAGTTCTGTGTGCAATCATAGAGAAACTTTCTCTGAGAAAGGCCTAATGGTGAATTTATTTATAAATGAAATCCAGGTGGGACAAAAGTAAAGTCATTTTCATTCTTTGTATGGTGGAATATAAATAAAGCGAACTCAAGTATGAAATGAGCCACAATCAGTACAGATTTCAGCAGAAAGAAGTTGTTGCGAATTTAAGATACAAAGACTTACAGGTTGAACAAAGTAAAATCAGAGTCTTTCAGACTACCATTTGGTTGTGAATCACTGTTTTAAAGCAACAAAGAAAAATAGCTAGATACCTTCTTAACCAGCTAATGGTAGAAATGTTCATGCATTTTATTGTAAGCTACACTGAATGAAAGAAAAAAGTAAGAAAAAAATATTTAATATAGTTTAATTTTAATGAACTATTGTTCGATTTCTTTCTTCCTCAAAGGATGCATTATTCTCTTATCTATAACTGTCACAATGCTTATTGCAATGCTTATTCAAGGATGCAATGCTTGATTAAAGGAATAGTTCACCCAAAAATGAAAATTCACTGAAAATTTATTCACCCTTGGACCATCTAAGATGTAAATGAGTGTGTTTGAATGTTTTTTTTTTTCTTCATCGGAACAGATTTGGAGAAATTTAAATTAAATTAAATGTTTTGGACTGTTTTCACTTGTAAACAGTGCTTGATCTGTGCATATTTCTCTCCTGATTCAGATGAGATAACTTTTTCACTTGAAAAACCAGTATTATGGATTCTTACAAATACAGATTTTCACTTCACAAGACATTTAATTGATGGACGGGAGTGGTGTGGATTACTTGTGGATTATTGTGATGTTTTTATCAGCTGTTTTTTTTTCATTCTTTCATTCTGACGGCACCCATTCATTGCAGAGGATCCATTGGTGAGCAAGTGACGTGATGTCAGATTTCTCTATTTAACAGTTACTTTTGACATGACAACACAGAAGAAAACAAATCTGAAGATTAGCTATAGCTGGGTGCCTTCTTTTCACATATTATGACAGGAATGACATGTTTAGATTATGAAAAGATGAGAGATGCTGTATGCTGTTATGCTCAAACAATCATCATTTGTGGTGTCTTTGAAGGTTTAACAACTTTCTGATAAGCCTGTATCATCGACTCCCCCCCCCCCCCAACAAACAAACAAACAAACAAACAAACAAACATGCTGTGTTTTGGGTAAATGATGTGTGTTTCCAACTGCTGTAATTTTCTGTCTTACAGATGTTTGTCTGGAACACATTGTCCTTTTCCTTACTGTGTAGATTGAAAGAAAGACTATTCATTCTCTGAACACATGAGGAAAATGGATTAGAATCAATGCAAGTTGCTTTGTTTTGTAGAGTTTTGTCCTTTGGAAGAAAAAAAAATCAAGCTTCATAGTATTGGTATTTTCATGGAAGCCATCAGTTCTTCCCAAGAAAACCAATTTTGAACACTTGGCCACTGACTTTATGTTAGAATACACCAAAAAAAGTGTCATTTTAAGAGTGAGATCAGGTAAACTTAGCTCTTTAAGGTATTACAACTGCACATTTACACTTTATACAATGTAGCATACACAACTTTTTTTTTTTTTAAAGTGTACAAAAAGTATCAGTATAAATTATATTAACAGCTTAACAAAAATGCATTATTAAAAAAAAAAGTTCCAAAATAATCACATTATCATTGACTATAGACTTTTGAATCCTACTGTGTATAATCTCCATTTTTAAATAAATAAATATATAAATAAATAAATACTATATTATACTATAGCTTACTATATACATA
>JAFVLL020035492.1:0-23772 GCA_021397915.2 Tor tambroides | reverse complement strand
AAGGTGTTTTAAAGATCAGTCCTTTCTTGATTTCTGCAGTGAAAAGTCATCTCATCTGAATTAGGAGAGAAATATGCACTGATAAATCGCAAGTGAAAACAGTCCAAAACAGTTCTAAATATGTCAGTGGTTTTAATGTGAGAGGACAACAGAGGAACAACTTTTTTACTGGAGAAAACAATGTAATTGATTATGGACTTGTATTTTGCCTAGAAGCAACTGTTTAAAATGAAAATGTCTTGATGCACTGTAAAAAAATGAGTGGAATTTTAACTGTAAAGTATTGTAAAAATGCTACAGAAAAAACTCTCAACAGTAAGTTCCCATACTATACACAGGGAAAAACTGTAAAAGATCTAACCGCATTTTACTGTAATTTTACAGTAAAATGCTGTTAATTGTACATTTTTTAGAAGCAAAAAAGAACAGATAAATGTATAATTTCCAGTCAAAGGGCCAGATGTACTAACAGCTAATGTGGTTTTTCTGTATTTTTTCCAAAATTATTCTAGCAACCACAGCTGCCAAAATTATTTTGGAATTTTTTTTATAGTGTGGATTTGTTTTCACTTCACAAGACATTATGAACTGGATTTTTGTGGATTATTGTGATGTTTTTATCAGCTGTTTGGACTCTCATTCTGACGGCACCCATTCACTGCAGAGGATCCATTGGTGAGCAAGTGATGTAATGCTAAATTTCTCCAAATCTGTTCTGATGAAGAAACACTCAATTACATTTTTCATGGCCTGAAGGTGAGTACATTTTCAGCAAATTCTATTTTTTTGGGTGAACTATTCCTTTAAGGCAGTGAGCTACAGATTTTTACCATGTTTAAGGCTGTTTTAGGGTCTTTTGCCTAAGAATGATTTCAAATCACTTATGGATTTTTTGCTGCATTATACTAGATGATGAACCATGCCTGTCCTCAAAAAATATTGGCTTTTTTGGCATCTATTTTTGTCCAAGAGTAATTTTTTTGGACTTTCCCCCATAGCATTTAAATTCTTCGAAGTAATCAATAATTAATTTCTGTCTTGTCCCTCTGCTGCGTGTGCTTGTCATAATCAGACCTGTCAGTCTTTAAGATTTGTTAATCAAAACAGCACAAAGCTGTCACTTCAAATTAGTGTCCATTCGCCACAAGTCATTTCTAATGAAATAAAACCGTGTTTAGTATCTCTTTGATTGCAAAACTTTCAGTGTTTGAAAACTGACAGTTGGCTTCTCTTCTAAAAGCATCCAAGACCCTTCAGCTGTCTTCAAGAATTATGATGGAAATTTCCTGAACCATTTATCTGTTGAAACTATGTTATTAATAATAAATGGATTTTAGTTTACTGTGAATTATTGTTGTTTACATCGAATATCTCTGCAGTGTATTTTTCTGTTGAGGTAACAGCATTTTTTTTACTGTCTCAGATTTCAGTTAATCATGCTGTGATATCTTGGAAAATTTGAAACTTCATAGTAAATGCGCTGCAGTTTTCAGTCAGATTGGTTCATTTTAGGCCACATTTTCTGGTTTCTCAAGCCATGCAGCAGTCTAACTGACTATATTATTACTATATTATCTCGCTTTATTAGAGCATAAAATTGCTTGCACATGCAGTGTTAGTTTCATAACCAAGTTGAAGAGTTCAAGCTGAAGTAGTAATTGGGCTCGCTCATGATGCACTTGTCAAAGAAAAAATACAATCAACCATTTCAATCTGGAGTAGCAATTCCCAAATAAGCCCTATTTTTGTTTTACTATCCGAACCCCTGATATAGTGCTCAGCTGAAATAGACTCTCTCTGCGTTCCCGTCAAGGGACCGTAGCATTCTCTACCCAATTCCTTTCATGCTGACAATGTTTTGACAAATTAATAAAGGCACGGTTGGCTCCCTAAGTGACTTGCATGAGGCCAAGATTTTTTGACAGAATTGCAGTGAGTTTTTGCACACTTCTTAATTAGATGTGTCTGTATCCCTTGTGGATGCAAAGTTGAAATTTGTTTTAGAAACTAATTACAGTTATATCTGAAACCCTTCTGGACTCTTAACCCACGGGTAAGCATGTATAACAGGGTGAACGTTTTTAACAAGACTGGAACAATCTGATTGGCATTCAGATGAGGAATTCTAGCTTTTTTGTTTAAATAAAAGCATCATTTATATGTAATGCTTTATAGACTTAATTAGCCTTAAACCCCACAGACTTTCATTGACTGGACAAAAACAAAATTAATGAAGTCATGCAGTTTTGGGACAACATGAAAGTTTTTTGTTTGCATAAAAGCCTGGAAAGGAGCAGCCTGGACATTTTGCAAAAATACTCCTTTGTAAGAAAGTTGTACAGTGTTGAAACGACATGAGGGTGAGTAAAATGACAGAATATTCATTTTTTGGTGAACTGTACCTTTAACAAATAACTCACCTAGGAGTTTGCTTTTGTATCCTTTCTGAAGCTTAAAAGCCTGGACAAGAGCAGTCTGGACATTTTTCTAAAATTCTCCTTGTGCATTTCACTGAATACAAAGAAACCATTGAGGTTTGGAACAACATGAGGGTTTTCATTTTTAAATTAAACCAAAATAACCCATTGTGTCTGCAGTCGGGTTATGGTTCCCCCAGTCACATTGTGTTCATGAATCATGCCGTGTCCAGACTCCAGCGACCGCCTTATGTAAGCGCCGTGGGCTGGACCCTCCCAGCAGGACGGCGGAAGAAGTACATGAGCCTGAGCTAAAAGAATAAAATAAAATAAAACCAATTGCGTAGGCTGGAGGCTTCATGAAATGGCTTATTTTTGAAATTTTTTTATGTCTTTTTCATTTTATTTATTTTTTATATAGTGTGTTTACTTCAAAAGTAAGTCTACAGGAGATGTAGTGTCAGCCTGAACAATATTGGTTTGGAAAACTTGTTGTAGAATGAAGCCTAACCATGCATTTCAATTGTTCTGAACATGCTCATGCCATTAAGCCACCCACGACAGGCTCTTCACTGTCTGAATCTGCATACCGCGTGGGAGGCTATTGTGTGGCCTCTGTTCAGTCCATGTAAATAGCCACATTAGACTCACCGATGCCCCTTCCATCTACATAAAAACGCACAGCTGTATGGCATATGCAGCAAAGCTTTCAACGTGAAATGTTTACGGCTGCACTGTCTTATGTTAATGAAATCAGGACATCTTGACACTATGAGTGACTCAAATGTGCTAGCTTTTTTAAAAGCTTTTATTCTTGCCCATTGTCCAAAAGGGCTGTATAAATCTACAGTGTGATACTTAAATATTTGAAGTATCATCTATAAATATATATATATATATATATATATGTATATATATATATCAGGGGAGTTTCCTCTGAGGAGGCAAGGGAGGCAGTGCCTCCACAAAATATTGGACAAAAGTAAAACAACAAGTAAAACAACGCCAATATTACAAAATATAACATTAAAAGGTGTATAAATCTCAAATTTTTCTAAAGAAACACTGTCCAACAGCAACATCAGCAGGTAAAGTTACAGTGGGAGTCCAGCGAGACTCTCTCGCCTCCCCTGAGCCCACTGAGTTTTAACAGACCCCTAAAGCGTGCGGTGACTTTTTTTTTTTTTGCTTCCTCTCATGTGACTTTCCCCTATTCGCAATACGATTGTATATGACTGGTTATGTTTGGCTGTGATTGGTTCCTGCGATAAATCCCGCATCTTGTATTCGTGTGCATTCCGTGTTCACGAATCAGTCTGCATGAACAATATAATGGCGTTAATGGGAAGACTAATTTAAAAAGTAAGTAAACACCTTACACACTTAGATATAACCACTTTGTTACATCAAAATAAGGCATAAAATGGCCCAAAAACATGATCTATGGGAGTTTTTAGTGAGCAATCAGCTTGGTGAACAATAAAGTAAATCTCTGTGTCTGTGACCAATATTTACAGAGCTTTGATGACTGATGATCCGAAAAATTAAAAAAAAAAAGTTAAAAGTTTACTATTAAAAATAATAGCTGAACATAAGTTCACACATAAAATATATAGTTTAAATTGTTACTGCCTTGAGTTATTTTTTGGTATAAAAGTAAAATGCTTAAAAACATCAACTTTCATACTTGGATTTAATAAATAGAATATTGATTACATTATTAATCTAAAAATCTAAAATAGATTTTTTTTCCTTTCTTTTTCTGGTAGTGTAAGTAATTTTTATTTAAACAAGAAAATGTGATTGGGACATGCATTTACATTTGATTAAAAAAAACAACAAACAAACTGAGGTCTTTGCCTCCTCATTTCAGTACACCACCGATATACATATACATATATGTAAATTAACATTTCAATTGTTTAGTTTTCCTAGATATACTGTATGGTATTGAACACCTTTTTTGTGTCTGAGTGTTCAGGAGGCTAGTGCCCACAGCCTGTGCTGATATGAGTATATGGAGAACAAAAAATCCATTGCTATTCTTGGACAGGCTGTGGTGTATCATTCTTTATAAGCTGATATTACACTCCTCCACGGCAATTGTTCCCTCTGATTGCTTTCAGCGCTCTCCGCAATTGTGTATCATCCTGTCATTCCGTAAGTAAACATTGGGAGATGGCCTGGCGATGTTGCTGTATCATGAGGGACGGAGGCGAAGGAAATTGCTTAGGCCCTTTTTCAAAAACCTCCCATCTCATTACGTTCCTGCTGGGCTCCAACAGCCAAATAAATGTGTTGCTTATTGACTCTAGAATGGTAAATTTCACACTGCCATTTTTTGATGGATTTGTTTGTAAGATCCAATAACTTTCTGGGCTAGGCTTGGCCTCAAAATGTTCACACATGGACTTTCATAGTCCTTTCATAGTATGTGCTAAATTTGGTAAGTATACAGGTGTGGAGTGTGCATCATTAGCCCAGCCTGCTAGCTAGCAATAACAGTCTTTTTGCAGTACATCTTGGACATACTACATTCCCCATCTTGACATTGTTTTTTTTAACCTTTGACGTACTAATACCAACTGCGAAAAATGACCCAGAACCTCAAAGTTCAAATAATAGAAATGGTGTTTAGTGTCATACTGGCTAATTTCATCCATGCTAGCTCGGCCTGCTAGCTAACACTGGTGATGGACAATGTTTTTGCAGCAAACTTACAAAGTTTGTATCCTTTGTTTAACTTTTAAGTTATCAATTTACTTGTTTCTGTGGAACAACTTTCTTGGAAGCTTTAACTTTTACACCTGAAAGTAAAATATTTAAACTGTATTTATGCTTAATCACGAAAATGTTCGTCTTCTACATAACACGTTATGTAGAAGACGTAACGTGTTAAAATGTTTTTTGCTCTCAGTTAGCCTTCAGTTTTCAATTAAGCCACCTTCTAACTGGTTCCATTTTGTAATGTGTTCACACTGAAAACGTAGCAAGGTGTAGCACGCTGTGAGTAGCCAGAAGGGATAAATGCATTAAAGCTAACAGCAACACATCCCATGTGCTTCGAAAGTGACTTCCTTCAGATGGGAAACAGCATGTGCTTCAGGGTAGTAAAAAAAAGTTAAAGGCCCGTTCACACCAAGAACAATAACTGTAATAACTATACTAGCATCTAAAGAGACGCACAATAACATTTTATTATAAGCATTTAAATGATCAAGCTCTTTACAATGAGATGGATTCTGATTGGCTGTCAATGTTTTATTGTTCATCAGCTGGAAAAAAAAAATATTCTGAAAGTGATTCCAATGATATCATAGTTATTGTCTTTGGTTTGAATGGCCCTCAAAGGGATATTTCACCCAAATTGACTATTTTAACAATGTCCTTACTACCTTTCTGGGTCTTGAACGTGGTAGTTGTGTTGCTGCCAATGCAGGGTCAGAAAGCTCTTAATTTGTATTCTGAAGATGAACGAAAGTCTTGTGGGTTTGGAACGACATGAGGGTGAGTAATTAATTTTCATTTTTGCGTGAATTATCCCTTTAATTGTTTTGAGACAACACAAACCTTGTAAAATTCATAGATGACATGGCAGAGTACATAGTATATAATACATAATTGGGGATGCAAATAAACTCTTGATTAGAACAAGATATCGCAATAACGCACTGCGTTTTTGATCTTGCATTGAGGATGGGGGATCAGATCTCGCCCAACAGCAATATTGTTATCTCCTTAGATTCACAACAGAATTTGTTATCTATTTAACTCCTGTGGCCTTATGGGATTGCAAATTGTCCGCTGGTTGCACACTTGAGAGTCTCAGCAGATGTGGTAGGTCATCCATATACACATGGTCATATAAACATGGTTAGCTGCTTTATCCATTCCATGTCTAGCAGTTTATTAGGTGGCCGCGGTGGTCCTCTTGTTAAAAAGTGTGTTTCCAAGGTAAGTTACAGTCTCCTTTTGTGCCACTGGTTTTCTTCTCATTTTCCAGTGTTCCTGTTCAGTGCACCACACCTGCATTATCTGCTTTTTACCAGAGGGGCATTTATTTATTTGCGTCAGCTTGGAAATTGGGGTCCATGACCGTAACCGGTATAGACTCCCGTCTACCCGGGCTTTTGCTGTTCACTCCGACTGTGCGTAATAAAAGTTCTGTGTAAATGCAGTGACACCATTTTGACCCCGTTTACAATCCCTAAGTCTCATCTGAAAGTGCATGCAACTCAAATTTCGAAAGGTTCGACAAAACCATTGACATCAGCGCTGACTCATTCCGCCATCATGTTGGGAAAATTGTTGGGGAAAAAAGGTAAGAAATGGGGCCTCTTTCATAATGTTTGCTTTTGCCAGGCAGTTCCTCCCTGCCCTGATAGCGTCGAGCTCCTCTGTAAATATTGCACAGTGTGTCTTCATTTGAACTGATGCGACACCACTCACGGTGCCACTGGGAACATGATTAAGAGATTAGTTTTCTTGTTAGATGCTCTCTGAAGACAACAGCACAAAAGAAGCACAGTCAAGGTACTTGCAGTGCAATGCAGACTTCACTTTCCTCACGCCCAAGGGATGCTTTTATGAGACAGCTGGATTTCGTGTTGTCACGTTGGACCTAGAGCATCTCGAAAGCTTGATTACAGAATATGAGCCAGTCATGAAGCAGACAGACGGCCCCTTACGGAAACACACGGCGCTTTTGGCCGATGGCACCCTGTTGCCTTAGTCTGGATTCCGTAGTGATGGCTTCGTTTTCTCTGGCGACTCTCCCAGCGTTACTCTGGCATGTATCGCGGGGCAGAATGCTTGGCTGTGTTCTGAATTGCTCATTACATTCCCAGAGGCAAACAGGCCAACCCAAAGATACAAACAAAGACAGACGCAGCCGACAGCAGGGAGTCCCCCCCTACACACAATGCACGGTGACTGCTTTCTCTTGCAGCTAGCGTGCAGTCTTAAGACCCACTTGCTGATAGCAAGCCATTAATTCAGTGCGTTGAAAGTAGGGGTGTGCAGAACTGCCTATTTTTAAAATCGACTGCATGGTCTTAAGGAAGCCTTGTACAATTTGTCTGGTTTTGGGTCCATTTGGTCCTAGATTGGAAGTGTTGTTAATGGGGGATTTACATGTGTGTGTTAGTGAATTCAAAAACAGCTAGACTTAGCATAGGGATAAAAGCAGGGGTCTTGAGAAACATTTTTTTTTAAAGATTAATTTTTGGCGTTTTATGCCTTTATTTCGTAGGATAGTATAGTGACAGGAAGTGAGGTGGGAGAGAGGGGCGGGGGGTTGGGAAAAGTCTGCAAGCTGGGACTCGAACTCAAGGCCGCCCGAAGCGCAACAGCGCTACATGTCGGCATGCTGCCCCCAAGGCTTATTGGCGCCAACTTGAGAAACATTTTTAAAAGTGCGTGTGGTTGTAGCGGCAGTGGCTTAAATAGTATGATTTAAACATACAACGTTCACAAGAGGGTGTCATTGTGCTAATAGTTAGTGTCACATGCTAATTGAAAAAAAAAATCAGTTGTGTTACTGAAGCTGCTAATGCACAATGTTTTTCCCCAGTTTGTCCTCAGTAGCAAGCTACTGGCTTAGCATAGTGTTAACTGGTTAAGAATGGCTCTTCTGATTAGCTTGAATAAGATTTCGCAATAAAGCGCTACGTCTTTGATCAGGCAACAGTGGCTAGCAGTGCTATGTCACATTTTTTCTAGTCTCCTTAGTTTCTGTGGCCTTAGAATAGAAAAGATTTTGCTAGCCTAGTCGTTTAACATAGCGACAGTATTTTAAAGAGATTACTCATGTCTTACTTATGACTTATGTTGGCGCCGATAGCCATGTGAGCAGCGCGCCGACATACAGCGCAATTGTGCTACAGGCATCCCAAGTTCGAATCCAGACTCAAGGACCTTTCCCAATCCCCACTCTTTCTCCCACTTCGCTTCCTGTCAGCTCTGATCTGTCCTATCATAATAAAGATGAAAATGCCAAAAATAAAAAAAAGAGATTTAACTTGGAGACCACTTTCCCAGGAAGTATTTACTGTGATAAAAGCTAAAGCTCAGCATACTAACTGAAGCACCATTGTTAAAAATATCAGTTACATTACCAATCTGCTAATTCTCGAACATTTCCTTTGTTTTTTCCTTTAGCATGCTAAGGGCTTTGCATATAAACTTAAGCCTCATTTCCACCGAGTGGTACGGGTTCAGTACACTACAGTACAGTACATTTCCGTTTCCATTGTTCAAAGTCGTGAATGGTACCAAAATAGCGAACCGTACTGTACCACTTTTTTGGGACCCTTCTATTACTGTACCTAGCATAGTAGTTCGGTACCTAAAGGGTGGAGATAGACTCACTGCAGAATGCTGATATCCAGCATACACTACGCCTATCAACTAAGGGTACTGTTGATGGTGGAAATGCAAGCTGGATCAGGGTGTACCGTCCTGAATCGTACTATACTGTACTGTACCACTTGGTGGAAACGAGGCTTTAGTATAATGATAATTGGTTAAGAATGGCTCTTTTGATTAGCTCAAACAAGGGTTTGTAATAGCACACAATTTTTGATCAGCCAAGGAAGAGGGTAGAATTTATACAACAGCTAGCAGTTCTGCGGCAATTTTTTTCCCTTGACTTTTCCAATCTGTCATTTCCTCAGCTCATGTGGCCTTATGGAATAGAAAAAGTATTGCTCGCCTACTTGTTTAACATAGCGACAGGGCTTTAAAGGGAATGACTCATAGACAACTTTCCAGAGAAGCTTTGTCTGTGCTAACACAACACGCTAATTAGTGAACAGCCACCAACAATCTAAAAACACTAAAGGTGTGTATATATATATATATATATATATATATATATATATATGAAAAAAAAATCTACATAAGTTAACTTCACTTATTGAGTTTGTCATCAGGCAACGAATCCTGGGAGTGCATATTTAGCTTCTTGTTGAACCAGACTGAGTAAAAATTCTTGACTCTTAGTGCTCAATTCTACAGCTATGGAACTATTTTATTGTCTATGAATAAAATGATGTGTTTGCAGAAAGGCATCAAAGTGAGTCTCTGAATTAACCAGAACTGCAGTGAGGTGGTTTGGTTTTTTTTTTCGAGCATGAACAAGTGGATATTAATTCATCTTGACTGCGGAGAGATGGCATGTCATGTGCTCTGGAACCCCAGGATGTATAAGCTTTTAATGAAGTGCTGTTAAAGAAGCCAAGGAACACGGAGTCCCAGCGTCATGCTGAATGTCAACCGTGGTTACAAATCATCATCTGGCTATGTGAGCCAGGTTTTTGTAGATTACCTATTATGTAAATGTACATACATTTCTGTGTAATTTCTCAGTTTGTAGTGCCACCACATGAAAATAATTATTATTTCTATGCAGGTTTCCCTCGAACACTCCTTTCATCTGCAATTGGCTACATACATGGATAGTGAATGTGATAGTGTAAATTCACACCATTGGTTGAAGGTCAGTATGTTTCCATTATTACACTTTTTGAGGTAACTTACAAATGACTGACTTAAAGTTGTCTCTTTGTATTAAGCTGGGAAACAAGAAAGTATTTTGATGTTAAAAATTTGTTTTCATTCAGCCTTTCTATGCATCTTAAAGAGTTAGTTCACCCAAAAATGAAAATTCTGTCATTAATTACTCATCTTCATTTTGTTGAATGTCGAAGTCTGACGCGGAAGAGAGGAAATAGTTGAATAAAGTAGTTATTTTTGTTTTGTTTACTTTGCACACAAAAAGTATTCTCGTAGCTTCATAACATTACGGTTGAACCACTGATGTTACATGGACTATTTATCAATGTCCTTACTACCTTTCTGGGTTTTGAACATGGCAATTCCCTTGCCGTTTATGGAAGATCAGAAAGCTTTCGTATTTCATCAAAAATATCTTAATTTGTGTTCCGAAAATGAACAAAGGTCTTACAGGTTTGGAACGACATGAGGGTGAGTAATTAATTACAGAATTTTCATTTTTGTGTGAACTATCCCTTTAAAGGCAGCTGTAATTCCAGTTTTGGCTCCAAACAGTGTAGAATTGGCATATGTCGATTAACTAGATTTTAATGAAATTGTAAAAAGAATGACTGTTTCTATGCAGGTTTCCCCAAATACTCCCCCCATCTGCCATTGTTCACATGAATGGATAGTCTCGCCCTCAAAATCATGTCATTGGTTGAGCCAATATTGTGGCAACAGGCAAGTCAGTATTCTACAGTTTTTACACTTTTTGGAGGAACTTACATATAGATGGTTTTTATTTATTTTTCACTTCTATGCATCTAAAGTAAGGCAGCTGTAGTGTTGTACCAGTTTCAACATCAAAAAAGTGTAGCATTAGCAAATTTGTAATTGCGTAGATTCTAATTCATATTTTGTATGATCTTGAAATTCTCAAGTTTCCTTTGAAACTGCACGTTTCACGGCAGTTTCAAAGTGAAATGTCCAGAGAGTGGCGCTAAAACACACGTTTAATACGTGACCGTAGCACGTTTTTATTACGCTGGTACAGGCACGTATTGCAGCGTTTTTATTATGCTGATTGAGGTACGTTTTGCGGCCATTCAGAATTCAAATATCCAGTGAGTGTCGCTAAAGATTAATGCTCTATCATGTTGGAAATATCCCCTACACCAAACCCAAACCTAAACCTACCCAATAGTATTAACAAATGCAAAAGTAATATAAGAACGAATTCGCTGATGCAGCCATGCTATTTTAACTTCGTTATGAGCTGATTAGTCGAACCGTAGTTTCACGGGGATTCGTACTGGAGCTCTTCATCACCTAATTGCAACGCCGTATCGCATGAGCTACTGAATAAATCTACTAGATTAGAAAACTCATGCATATGAAGCTGTATATGTGATGACAATGTTCAAAAGTATCAGTTTTCAAATCGTGCAGGATGTTAAAATTGTTTGAAGTCATAACATCAAATTTTGCAACTAATTGTGTGAAAATTTGCCTTTATTAATCAAAAATATACCTGTAAATCATACTTTAGTGTGAAAAGGAATAAAAGTTGTCTGAGTTTTACTGCCTCTAGTGTTTCCCTTTCAACTGGAAACTGCAGCTATTTGTATGTATAGGTACGTTTTTTCAGTTTTGCAGAAATGTTTGAAGAGGCACGTATTTCCAATGAGCCTAGGTTGGAATGTTCAGTGCAATGTCCATGGATGCGCAATGTGCTAGCTGAAAATAGTATTCATTATTTGAAAGTAGCGACTCAAAGCCTGCAGTAAACTCTGAAGAAGCATCAGTCTATTGCACTTGATTTATTCTAAACAGATCATCGCATATTTTGCCACCGTTGCTCTCCGAGAGCTTTCTCGTCTTATGGCGTTTGGCTGCATCAGCAGTATTAGTGCAGGTGTGCGTGACTGATTCCCAACGCTGCCTTTATCTGCAACGTCAGCTTATTTCCACTTCACAGCATTAGTTAGAGTGTGTCAGGCTTGAATATGATGTCTTTCTGCAAATTATCTTACCATATGAGGACATGCTCTCATGTGAACCCGACATTAATGCCCATCTCAACCTCTTCTGCGGTGTAAGTCCAGAATTGCAATGACTTGTAGCTTATTGGATTTTAAAAAAGGATGACCAAGGCGTCATTTTCCCACTCATGAAATTCATGAGCTCAAGTCCTGTGGTCCTTGACCTCTTTTCGAATGATAAATCAGCATCTATAGTTCCTCCAATCAGAATATTCAAGGGAATATTTAAACATAAATATGTGTAGTTGCATAACTGGATGATTCCCAATCTGTGTTCTCAGAAGGGAGGTTGGTGTGCTCTTTTTGTTTATGGTAAACAGGATGCAGCATTGCATATTGGATTTGAAAGACGTTTACACGTGGCTTTGTGGACATCACTGACCCTTCCTGGAAGGCTAGGGACCGTCTATCAAGAGCTGAAAATTAAATCAGGTAAAGCAAATATTTTTGGGAGAAAAAAAACAATGAATGCTTATCAGTCTGGGTGGTGCATTATTCAATATTATGAATGATTAAGAATTTAAAATCAGTTTAAGAATTGAGTTTTGAATCAAGGTAGCAAAAAGGATTCAGAAATTTAAGTCGAGTTAAAATTGAAAAATTCATATTCATATAAGTGTAGCTTTTAATAAAATTTTGAATTTCTCAGAATTAATTATTCAAACGTGATCATACACATAGCTTTAATATTAATAACCAATGTTTGAAATGATGCCTATAAAGAAATTGGTATAATTTATTTCTTTTGATTAGCATGGTGAAAAAATGCTTAATTTCCCACAGTGCTTTTACTTCATATACTGATATTTGTGTTTAGTATTTGTTTTATTAATCAGAACTGTAATTTGAGTGTAGTTTATAAGAAAACGTTGACTTTCTCAGTAGGAATTAAGTTTAAAACCTACAAAAAATATAATGAATTTATAATGAATTTAATTTATATGAAAGGGTTGTGGTTTTAATTCTACAAACGTAACTGCTCTATTATTAAAATGTGAATTTTGTCCAATTACACAACCATTATATTATTAAATTCAGAACATTGTGTGTATATGTGTGTGTATATAAACACTTTCCTGAATTTAATTCTGGAAATAGCACTGGTAGTTCTCTCTCATTGGGATACCCCCTGGCTTTCAGTCTTTCTCGCTCCCTCTCCTCCTCCTCTCTCGCTGCCTCCCAGTAGGGACCCATTTGGACCCGGTGGGACTCCAGCTATGCTCTGCTCTGCTTGACTTCAATCACGACTGCCTCTGGAGGCGTTGGTTTAGTCTGCCTCTTGAACACCCCTCGAACACACACACATACTAAGGGTGCAAATTAGGTCCTGCTCTGGCAATGTCATTCACCACTAAAAGAGAAGAACGCCCTAAGTTCAGCATGGTCAACTTGAGGTCTGAGCGACATCGAAAATTTGAGTCACTTCTGCTTTTCTGCCTCATGGTGATTTCACAGCAGCATGTCACTTTGTATTATTGTGTAACGCATCTCTGCCAAACTATGGCATGTTAAAACATGAAACGCTACACAGTTTCCTTTGATAGTACCATGGGAACTGCCTAGTTAGCCTCCAACTACTGGAATCAGTGGTGGGGTGTAACTGACTAAAAGTAGGCAGTGACCTTACTAAATAAGCTCCACTTTTTTTTGTAGCAATACAGTTGTTTACAAAACAGTATAGCTGTTCTGGTAAAAATCTACTTACTAGCAAGCTAAGCTAGCAAGCTGAGTGCACAACATTTGCTAAATATTTACAAATTTGTAATTGTATTTCTAAATATTAATTTTAATTATGTACATTATTACATAGTTATTTATTCAATGGTGCTCAACTCCTGGCGCTACTAGAAAACAGGCTAGTCAGCCCTCCAACAGTAGATCAGCTATTAGTGGCTGTATCTATGGGGGGCTATATGTAAGCTGTCTGCCATGTTGGAATGGTCAAAGCCGGTCCGTGAACACTCGAGAGCAAGTTTCCTGTATGTCTACAACCCTAGTTAAAAGCATGTATTAATATCTATATCTGCAATAGACTTTTAAAAGGTAGCCTACTATATTTAATACTTGTAATATTGCATTAATGCGTATTAAAAACACAAACCAACATATTTTTACCTGTGAAAGTTTTTCCAATATTTCAAGGAATTTTAAATTTCTGCGTTTTTTACAACCAGATGCTGTGCAATGTTGTGGCATCTTGAAACTCATTGATTTTTATTGTCAGTGAAGACACATTGACGGATGGCGAATGTGTCGATGTGTCTGGAGCAGTAAAATGTGGCATCTACCTATACATATCTATGCTCCAACCTAACTGGAAAGTGTTGGGGAGTAACTAACTAAAAGTAACTACTAAAAGTAGTTACAATACTAACTTTTCAGCGGTGTGGCAGTCGCTCGGCTGTGTTGGGGTGTAACTAAAAGTAACAACTAAAAGTAGAAAGGCTCTTCCAGTAACAAGCTTTCTAGCTAGCTAAGTTTACAAGCTAAGCTTACGGTCGCAAATATTTTAGTCTTTTTTTGTTGCTAAATATTTAATTGCTGTTCTAAATATTGATTATAATTACTCAAAATACTTGTTCAATGCTGGCCATTCTTGGTTGTATTAGCAAACAGGCTAGTTAGCCCTGCAGCCTTAATGAAACCAATGCTGGGTACCATTTTCAGTGGTGTGACTGCTAGCTTTTGTAGTAACAAGCTTCTTGCTAAAAATATTTAATAGTTATTTAATGCTGCACAACTCCCTGTGGCACTAGCAAAACATGCATTCAATGTAATTAGCTATTTTTGTTAGTGACTTGTAGCTAACTATTTTAGCATTTGTCGTTTAACAGCTTTAAGTTATGATTAGCATGTAGCTTGGTTAGCTACAGTTTCAAAGATGCTTCAGATTGGAGCTACAATTATTTCTTTATAATTAATGTTAATTAACACAGTGCCCCCTAGTGACTCACTTTACCCAATACAATGTCAAGTCACCATATGCAACAAGCCATCCAGCATTGAGCATGATGAACGCACAAATGTTACTCTTCTCGATGCTTCTCAATGTTCTGTGGCCACTTTATCACCTTGAAAGCATTTTAACAAGGTTTAGCACCCTGAGGGAAAACACACGTGTCAAGGTGACCTCCTCCAAGTGCCATGGGAAGACCCTTGCCTTCGCCACATTGAGTGTCCCTATCACAAGTTTATTTTGCTGCGAGCTGTTCTCACTGTTCTCAGTAATGCAGATGGTCTCACCGGACGGAGCTCAAACACGTCCAGGTGCCCTTTTGCTGCCCTCCACCAAGGTTTGTTGCTTCAAATAAAGCGTGATGCACTCAGGCACTTCCACATCTCGGAAAGGTCAGTCAGTCTTTTTTTTCCTTGAAAAAGAAGTCAAAGGATGTTTTTCTTCTGCTGCCCCAGAATTCCCCTGTCTCTTCACTGTTCTCAACCATTTTTCACAGCTGCCACTCAAACGAAGCCATCTTAGAGGTTTTAATGCTCAGGCTGAGGTGTGTTGGAGTGTGTTTCAAAAAACACCCACATCTAAGGCTGGCTGAGGCCATTAGGAGCAGAGACAGCTTTGCGATGTGTGCATTGTTATCTGGTTGTTTTTAAAAAAGGTGCCAAATTCTTTGGACTCAACACTTCAAGGTGTCTCAGTAGAGTGTTCTGGACAGACGCTGATTATGATTTAGTTATGCAGTCTCTTTGTGACTTTATGTCTTTAAAGGAAGCCTTCATCAAAACTGAGAGGGTCGGTAATTTGTTTTCTTTGTTACTTCTTTGAAAGAAGTCTCTTTTGTTCACCGGGGTGCATTTATTTGCTCAGAAATACAGTAAAAACAGTAATATTGTAAAATGTTATTACAATTTTAATATATTATTCCTGTGATGGCAAAGCTGAATTTTCAGCATCATTACTCTCCTCAAAGTATCACATGATCCTTCAGAAATCATTCTAATGTGCTGATTTGTTGCTCAAATATTTATTATGCAAATACATTTTTTTTTACATTTAATTTTTTAAAAAATATTAGCCAAAATATTTGCAAAAATCCCATGTTTTTTGGTGTGCTATTTTCAGCGTACTATGATTTATGATTGTTATCTCGCATACTATGTAGGACAGATAGGATATGAACAGGGACAAAGGGCCTCTCACACTCATAGTCCAGTGCATGTGTGACTCCTACACTAATAAAAATACTTTGCCGTTATTGCGAGCAGCTGCAGTGGTGCTTTGAGTTTTGGCTTAAAGTGGCAGATAGCTGAAATGACTGATGTACAGCAGCGGCTGGTTATTTTAGGGATGCAGTTTCCTGTTTCTCCTCTTACTGTTGCTATCTGTTTTTCCTCCTGTTGTAATAAATGCTACTACTGTTGCTCCTATCCTCCATGACTTTCTTCTGGGAAACAAAAAATATATTTTGAAATAATGTCTGAGTGTTTTTGTCCATTGAATAAAAGTCATTATACAGACAAAAACAGTTCTTCGAACTATCATTAGCAGCTTTGATATTAGTAGTTAGCTTCTGTGAAAGCCAGTTTCCGCCTCACAAAACATGTGCGTCAGTAAATCAAAATGTCACAATTATGAGATTAAATTATGAGTCCTAATTATGAGATTAAAAAGTTAAAACTGAGGCACTGCATCATAATCATGAGATAAAAACATCCAAATTGACAAAGTCGTAATTATGAGAAGTCAAATCTGAGATACTGCATCACCATCATGAGATAAAAAAATCTAAATTATGACAAGTCTTAATTATGACACAAGTCGAAACTGAAATAGGGCCAGATTTACTAACAGCTTGCGCCAGCGCAAACCGCCTTTTGGCGTTAAAACAGTAGGCCTACTGTCAGGATTTACTAAAGACGCGCAGTGAAGATTTAGTGCTGAAAAGACGTGGACACAGTTATTTTTGCGCCTGACCTTATTTAATATGCATTTGCAGGAGTTTTCCTTTCAGACATAAAATTTATGGGAGGAGAGTATTAAAATGAATCACACAATGCAATTTACTAATGTTTGCGCTCGTCAAATTACTGGTATTTGCGCCATTATTTAATGCCACAAAAAAGCATGTCTTAAAGCAGGCGGTAATTTGTGCTGCTCTTAGCAGATTGCGCTGGACATTATCGAAATGATCTGGCTGCGTCTGTGTTCTTTAATGTGGGCATTGTCAGCTCTAACGCTAATTTGCCCTGTTTAATGAATCTGGACCGAAGTCTTAATCATGGGATAAAAAATAAAAATGACATACTAGATCATAAGAAAAAAAATCAAAACTGAGATATGTTAGACTCATTAGATAAAACAAATTAATTATCACTTACTAAGTCAAAATTATGAGAAAATTGGCTTTTTATTATTTTGTTTTCATAATTAGGCTATATGTTATATCTCATAACTCTTTTTTCATTTTGATTTACCAAAGCATGTTTTTTAACCCATTTTTATGATGCTAAATGGGCTTCCATAAGCTACTCCTCAACACTGATAAAATATTCTCTCTCTCAGTCAGCATCCACTAACCTCCTGCTGCATGGGGAACTCAGGAGGAAAACAAATGAAAAAACTGAAAACAGGACAAAAAAATAAAAAGACCTAAAGGACTAAAGGTCACATGTCTGCTAAAATTGTACAGCTGCTGGTCTTTGCTTGAGTATTCAACCCCTCATGGACCTGGAGAGCTTTCAGTGAGGGACAAGGTTGTGAAGTCAGCAAGGGGTATGAACATACTACAAACACAACTAACCAATACAGAAGAGACAATTCCCATTGAACTTTTTGCAAGAGCCACTGAGTCCTTTAGGTATCACCTTGAGGATGCCAAGTGGATTGGCTCCTGGTGGATGGCTCTTGATTGTTTTGAGCCAGTTTGCACTTTCGAGACGCTCCCTAAGCGATCAGTTAGCTGGCAGTGTGAGTTTTGAAGCCATACAGCCGTAGTGGAGAGTAGAAGAGAGGCAGGCTCGCTCTCATATCACCGCTTCACAGAGTACGACTCATCCCGCCTGATACGCTCACACACGCTCTCTCTCTTCCCTCACACACACATCATCCCTTCTGTCACTGGGACAATGTGTACGGAGAACCTGATGACTACTGGCTGGTGACAACAGAAAACAAAAGAACGACCCAACGGCGGGAAGAGGGACGATCCGGTTGGGATCTTGGAAGCCGATGCTGCAGCCAGGAGCATCTGCAGGCTTAATTGGGCGACTCAACCCGAGCAGCTGTGCACAGCCCACACGCAGAAGCTGAGAGGGACAGCCGAAACCGAGGATAGACGCGTACACCGAGCTGACAGGACTGGCTCATGTGGACGTACCACCTGTCAAGTTCTAGCCCTGGGTGAGCACTTTCATCTTCTCCAGAAAAGGGGCCGTTTAGTGTGGCAAATTGGCAGTGTCCCACCTGTAATTAGGGCTTAAATATAGGATTGGGGAGGTCAGACCTGTAACTTGTCATCTTTTGTTAATTTCAATCAGTTCCTATTGCCTTAGGAGCTTCAAAACCTTTTATATCTGATGTAATGCAACAATGCTGCTTGCGCCCACTAACAAGAGCTTAATTGCCTCTGCGGTGTTCATACATGCAAATACCGAGCCTCATCATTTAAATACAGGCTGGACTCTGGACGTCCGCTTCAAGGTGGTTTTAAAGGGATAGCTCATCTAAAAATGAGATTTTGTCATCTCTTACTGACTCTCATGCTGCTTCTAAACCCATATGATTGATGTTTTTAATGGAATTGGATAATAGATGTTTTGAAGATTTGTTATGCAGGTCTTTTCTGTACGACAAGTTAATAGTAATCACATCTGTCCAAAAAGGACAAAAAATGCAAGGGTTTATTCATACAGAACGTGTTTTTGTGTTTTAAAACACGTAATGCACAGCTGTGAAGTGAAGAATGGTGCAACAATTCTCAAGATGCGATTTTTAAAAAGTTGAACTAAGTTTAATTTCAGATACAATTTTATAGTGACCACATCCAAATAGGACAAAAAGCCACAAGGGCTGATTCACACAACACACAAAAAAAACACATGATGCAGGGGAGTGAATTGGGTGTATTTTCTAAAAGTTGAACCAAATAACAGATCAAAGTTCAAGTCAATATTCACTAAAAAATTCTTTGAAATGTCTTTCAAGTTCGTTTTCAGATTCAAAAATAGCACGCTAAGGCATTGTGCAAGATTTAACGCAATTGATGCCAAACCTTACTGGTTCACAGGTGTCGCAACCAAAAATTACACGTCAGTTTGAATATCAGTGTCGGTAGTCTAGATATGTTCCTCACATAAAACCAGTGTTTGGGGTAATGCATAACAAGTAACGCTAGTTACGTAATCAGATTACTTTTTTTTAAAGTAACACATTACTTTTAAATTAACATGACTTTTTCAAATAAGTAAAGCAAGATACTTCATTTTCCCATGTATTCGCCAACAACTCTCCTGTTCCTGTGTTGAGAGAAATCAAGAGTGAGTTGCAGAGGTACCTTTTGTCACTCGTATAGAAAAGAGATGTGTGAGTTTTTGTGTGAAAATTATAATTTGGAACAATTTTAGTGTGTGTAAATGACAATTTTCATTTTTTTCCTTTATCTTAAATTCTTTTGTACTACAATGTTCGTGTGCAACATGAATTTGCACTATTAACAGCGTTTCAATCCTCCTGGGAAGTTTGTATTCACAAATTAGGATGTCATAATTACAACATCAGGTTGTACCAAAAATACTACCAAAAATACCTGGTCTACAAAATGATGAATAATATGCATTAGGTCTGTTTTTGCTTCATTTTTACTGAATTAATGAAGGTGCTGTAAAAAAGAATTGCATTTTCTACAACCTCATTATTTTCATTGTAAATACGGAAAAAAAGTAATAGTTTCATGCATGAATGAATTCACCACCAACTACAGATGATGCATCCACTGCGTCTGCCGTGTTTTCTCACTGAAACATTCCCTGCTGGGAAACTCTGAGTAATTACTACATTTTGGTGACGTTCGTGTGCATTCAGCTCATAAATATGATTTTTCTGACGTGACTTGATTGCACCAGTTGTCCTTATTCTCATCTTGAGAACTTGTCGGTAGAGTTACTGTTTTTCACCAACTATTCAGGATTTTATTATATGCTCAAAGGTCATACATCAAAACCATATTAAACACAAATTTTGATGGCAGTAAAACAGATGTAAGGCAATTTAATTTTGGCATTGCTGGTCTTGAGGGGATTATTGAAATGGGTTCTTCAGTCCCCACTTACTGTAAGTGACAATCGCAGTGTTTATTGGATCAGCAGAATAAGATTTCATTGTTGCCTTCATGACAACTGTAAGATACGAAGAGCTCCTGATGAAAGGATGATGAGCGGAGAGGATAAATCCGCATGTGGGCAGTGGAGGAGGAGGAAAAGACATTGCGGCTCTTGTTTAGATCAGTACAGACAATAAAGATCAGGCTTGCAGCTGGGAAGAATAAGCACCTTCCTGTCCACTTTGATCAGTCCAGCTTATGAGAAGAACAAGGAACGTTCTGTTTTTAAATTGTATCTTTATAAGCTTGTTTATATGGTTGATCTTTCTTATATTTAATGACAGAGTTTCATTTTAGATATGAGAGTCGACATATTTACTTAATTTTTTATTGTATGTGATTTTTAATAAAAAATGTTATTTTTACAATTTTATTTTATTGCATATAGTCTGTTTTTTTAGTACTACACATACAATGACTGCTCCTTTACTTAAGTCCCCATTAATGTTATTTTTCCAGTCACTTGTGTTACCATTGAGCCCTTGTAAACTGCTGCCGTGTTTCTTTAGTATCACGTTTAATGATCTAGCTTGAGATCCCTCTGTATCATCGCAGGACTGGGCCTCCTCCGAGCCGAAGTACAGTAATTGGACACTTTAAAACATCATGAAAAGGGGACAAAGGCAGTTTTGAGCCAATCGTGCATGTTTTATTCATTGCCTCGGAACAAGGCTTTATTTTGCATATCTGAGGCTCCCGATGGAGTACAACAAAACAAGAGAGTTGACATTCAGCACATATGAGGAGTATGTTATGTTTGTGGTTTGCATATAAATTGCTGGTCAAAGATCACTGTATGTGAAGCCTGCAAACTCAGCTTCCAGATTAAAGGATTAGTTCATAATTTCTCACTCATTTATTCATCCTCATATCGTTCCAAACCTGAAGGACTTTATTTCTTCTGAGTAGCGCAGAAGAAGATGCTTTGAAGAATGTTGTGGTTGCTCTTTTCCATGCAGTGGCTGAAATTTTCAAGCTTCAAAAACAACACAAAGCTCCACAAAAGTAGTCCATACTGATTCATAATATTTCAAATCTACTGAATCATAACTTTTTGTGAAGAACCGACTCAATTTACATTGCTATTTTTTGTTAAAAATTACTAAAGGAGTCTTTAATCTTTAACTTTTTTAAAAATGATTTTCCATTTAAACAAGATAGCAACACCACACAATATATTAAGGCATTTTATAGATTGTATAAGTGTTTTTCTTGTAGACATTTTAACTGTAAAATAAGACAAAAATACTTGTACAGCCAGATTGAGTTATTTGAGTATTTTTTAATTCACTTCTTTTTATTTTCATAATTTATATTATTCTCAATGTATTACTATTTTTAAATCGGACACTTTTCACTTTATTCTCAAAATATTATTACTTTATGTGTAATCATTCATAAATGAATCATTCTGACCAGTTTTGTGAACAGCTTAACTAAAGTCGTTGACAAAAATAACTCGTGAATGAGCCTAAAACCATAAAAAACATTTTCATTGCTTGAAATTGCATTGCTTGCAACATTTCTCGTTTTCATTTAAGCTGAAGGGCTAAAATAACTAAAACTAAATTAAAATGGAAAAAAAACCCACACAAAACATATAGACATATTTAACCCCGAAAAAGAACGCAGGTGACAAAAACACAACAAAATGACTAAAACTTCAACTAAAATTGAAATGGAAACTAAAAATGTAAAAATAAAATCTAATTAAAAAAATCTAAAACTTTTATAGTATCTCTGAAACTAACACTGATGCTGACGAAAGTGAGAGCGAATGTCAAGATTTTTGGCAAAATCGAGTTATATGGCTTCAGAAGTCTTGTAATGTAGAGCTTTAGTCGTATGGACCACTTATAATGCATTTTGGTGCTTTTGTGAAACTGATGTGAAATGAATGAAAAGACGACCAGTTCAATTCATCAAATATCTCCTATGTTTCACAGAAGAAAGAGTACTATGGTGGTAAATTCATGTACCGTAGTATTTATTTGGTACTTTAAAGAATACTAGGGTATAACAATAGTGCCTGGTTCACTCTGTACAGGCAGTGTTCACTGTAATTGTCGTTTTTTTTTTGTAGTTGTAGTTGCTGTTATTGCTTGAGGCAGGTCAGCCTGTGCCGCTTAATCGCACCATGGGGAAATGTGACGCAAGTAATGCTTTTCCCAATATCTTCGCCTTTAATGTGACAGATTCTTCCAGCTCTTGACATCCGACTTTCTTCCACCGGGTTCAGAGGATGGCGTATAGTGCTTTTCCTCTGCTCAGTCATGGACTAGAATTACCTTTTCACCGTCCTTGGCTACTTTCTAATTCGTTTGTTGTGAGGCTCAGGTTGCATGTCTTCGGTGTCGCCCTGTGTTGGGCCTTCATTTCTGCCAGCTCTTTAATTATGTAATTGGATTAACAACCTACGCATCAAACAAGCCCTAAAGCTGTTTGTCCTCTTCTATCAAGATGAGATTGATTTGATGGGAAGGTATTTGATAACCCGTCCCCTTAATTTCCACTCATCGGTTGCTGGCAGATGGAGGTTGATTAATTTTTTAAATGTTAGTCCCCAAAATAGCCCCTCTGGGTTGGATGTCCACCCACAGGTTACACAAGAGGCAGATATCTCACGCTAGATGGCATTAATAGACGTTTCCTGATGTTAACATTAAATCAATTATTCATTGCGCTCTACAATTGGCTATATCTGATCCAACCAGAGAGATGACATATTAAGGCCACGTTTTGAACGCGCCTCAAACTTTCAGCGCTATGAAGGGTAATGATGTATAGAGACTAATAACTCTATTCCGCTCATTTTCACGCATGAGAATCATAGTGTCAATTTAAAGACTTCTATCTCCCCTCTGTTCTGCATTAAAGTCATGACTCATTTCATCAGGCAGTTTTACTGGCTGAGACGGAAGCAGAGAAAGCCATTTAGCCTGGTGTCGCTTCAACGTATAATTCATATCCATTCACTGGAGGAATGAGTGTGATAATGACAGGAAGTGTATTTTAGTGCCTTCGTTTTCTTTTTTTTCTTTTTGTGTAACATTGGAAGGTTAGTAGAATGGTCATCCGCAGGGGCGGACTGGGGCCAAAAAGTGGCCCTGGACTTTTTGGCACAGAGCGGCCCACCAAACCTGGTCCGCAACACACAGCACCACACCATAAATGAGTGGCATATTCTTGACATTATAAGTTGTCTTTCCTGGTGTATATGGCAAATAGTAAATAATTTTAAAGAATTTTTACAAGGGACAGTTTAATATCACTAAAGTTAAATACCAATATTATCAGTCCATATCACACAATGCCCTGGTATCGTATATAGAAGACTTGAAGAGTGCAGAATGTGGACTGTTTTTATGGTGCCTTTCTATTGGTCATACATAGTATTTGTCCTTTTGCAGGAGCTTGACATCTATCATTTTAAGGAATAGAGCTCCAATTGTGGAAAAGAGTATACAAATTATTTTGATGATGAAA
>JAFVLL020035491.1:16958-39090 GCA_021397915.2 Tor tambroides | reverse complement strand
TGACGTTGAGGAATGTTGTTTTTAAAGTATTCCACAATCTTTTTATGCACTCTTTCACAGATTGGAGAGCCTCTGCCCATCTTTACTTCTGAGAGCCTCTGCCTCTCTAAGACATCCCTTTTATAGCTAGTCATGTTACAGACCTGATGTCAATTAACTTAATTAGTTTCTAGATGTTCTCCCAGCTAAAATCTTTTCAAAATTTCTTGCTTTTTCAGCCCTTTGTTGCCCCCTTGCCAACTTTTTTGAGACCTGTAGCAGGCATCAAATTTGAAATGAGCTCATTTAGTGCATAAAAGTGTAAAATTTGTGAATAAAATATTGGCTCATGTGATTTGCAAGTCTTTTAGTTTTCATTTTATTCAAATTTAAAAAACGTCCCAACATTTCCGGAATTCGGGTTGTATAAGTTATATTAGAAGAGACTTTCATAATGCCTGTGATCGGTGAATTATATTCAGCTACATCAAATCATGAGTTTTTCGTGTTGGAAATGTGAAGAAGCCTGTATCTCAAATAATCTTTTGGAAACAGGGATTTTTTTAGAGGTGCTAGAAGAACTGAGACAGGCTGCCAGTGAACATTTTTTGTATACAGTAATTTCATATTTCAGCAATTTTATTTGGTGCCTTGATTGTCTTTTGAATTAATATGTGTTGTAAATGAAGGAATGGGACAACAATCATCAAAAAGTAAGAACAAGCTGTCTTTTGAGTCAGTTGAAACACCAACTGCCCCAATCCTAAAAAGCACAGAGATGGAGACAGAAGTTGCCCTTGCAACACCTCATGCAGTTAACCCAGAATCAGCTGAGGATGGTTCAGACGATCTCAAATGCTCAGGTCCAGAGGTCAGTAAAATGAACTAGTCTTATACTTCTGTTATTTCTCAGTGGCCACTTTATTAGGTATACATAAACAGCTACTGGATAATGCAAATTTGTAATCAGCCAATCATACAGCAGCAAGAGCACAAAGGCATGGTCAACAGGTGGATGCCATAGTAACATCATCTTTGGCCAGAAATATTAGAAGATTGTACATTAAATAACTGGCCTCTGTAATTACTGTAGCTTCTCACATAGTCTGTTTACATATCAGTCATGTGCAGAATTATGTGTTTGATTAAAAAATGTGTTTTGTTTAAAAAAAATAAATAAATCTAATTTCTAAGATCATAGATTGAAATGCAGTATTCAGCGCCACAATACAAATAATAATACAAAAAAATTAAATCAACCTTCCTAAATGCTCACTTATTTAACTAACCTGAATATGTGGCATTTCATTCAGATGGTTGAATCTAGTTATGGCTTGTGTTCTGAAAGAGAAGAAAATTCACAATCCGATGAAGGAGTCTCTGATAAAAGGCTCTCAGTGGAGAAAGGTGGCAGCACTTTACTCAAGGAGAATGTGTGTCAGGTAGGTGTGTTAAAACTCGTTCACACCAAGAAAGATAAAAGTAATGATAACTATATTAGTGTCCACACAAAGAGACAATAACAGTTATGTCATCTGCCACTTTAAATGCTTAAGCTTATTAAAATCTCATTAAAATATGGCTGCCAATGTTTTTTTTTTTCATCAGCTTAAAAAAACACTCTGAAAATTTAAAAAAAGTCATTATTATTATGTGGACTTTGCAATTATCATTATTACTATTTATCATTTAACTTTTATTGTCTACCTTTTATTTATTTTATTGACATAGCAACACATACAGTCATACTACAGTTAGCATACTACCAGTTACCAAACTGGCATTTATTTTGGCTAACAATTATTGTTACTAGTAAAACAAAGGAAGATAAAAGAAATGACTGAATTATCATAATATTGACAGTAACCTGTATTTTTATTCCATGTGGGCAGTTTTCATAGGCTTAAAGCCCCAACGAAACAAAAAGTAGCAAGAGATCTTTGTATTATGATGTACATCCATGTGAAATGGATTATCAAAGAAAGCAAAAACTGTAGGTTGGGGACTTGAATGGAGGCAGATCTGAATGCAAGTTTCTAGACGACTGTAAGAAACAGCCAGGATTTGGACTAAATGATTGGAGAAGTCCAGCATCCATTAGCAGAGAGAGGTCTCTTGTTTTATCAGAAAATCAAGACATTTTCATTAAGAATTATTGGATTAAAATAATAAGAATAATAAAACATAAATAATAAACATTAAGCATAGATGTATGTATGCATGGATAGATTATTCACAGTACGATCTATAACATGCATTTAGAAAATAGGGTATATTTTAATTTCAAGCCAACTTTAACCATAGGCAACTGACAGTGTCAAATATCATTTTTCATTAGATAAATTTTAACAATATTTAAGACTAAAAGTGGGGTGAGTGATCTTAGGATGTTTTAGCAAACTGATTTATCCAATCATCTAAAACGTTACTTCACTAAATTCATCTGATAGCCACAGTATATTAGGACACACTTCAATGAGTCTCTTTCTGAAGGCATGTGAGAAGCAGGGAGACCTTCTCTGTGAAGGGCAATGCTGTGGGGTGTTCCATCTACAATGCACTGGCCTGAACGAGCCTCCTGCAGGGAAATTTTTATGTAAAGAGTGTACCTCTGGTAAGAGCCGGCTTCATAATTCACACGTCAACTATTTTAAAAAGTCTTGACGTAATTGTACAGTTTTACTGCTCTTTGACAGCTGGTTTTGTGAATGTTTTACTAGGTATACACTCATGCTTTTCTTGTAAGAACCTGGGTGAGGACGTCAGACGCTGTATGCTTCCAGGATGTGGAAAGTTCTACCATGGGGAGTGTGCTGCCAGCCATGGACCCACAGTACCTCTGAACCGGGCCTTTCGTTGCCCTCTCCATGCCTGCCTGTCGTGTTTCATCACAAACCCTACCAATCCATCTGTATCTAAAGGTATGTTGTGCTTAGAGTGGTTACATTCTACATCAGGTGATACTACATATGAAGGCTGGTTCACACTGCCCCAACAATCACCAACAACTGCATCTGAGAAGAGCTGGTCGGTGGCAAAAAAAATCTTTTTGTGTGTAATATGAAGTCCATAAAATGTAGTCAAGTTGTTATTTTTTAATTATTATAGGTTTAAACATTTGGAAATACAAAAATATCAAAAGCAATGACCGTGTACATTTATTTTAGAGCTGACAGGGACATTTCCCTCATCATCATGGCAGCAGTCTTTAGATGTTGCTTTTGTTGGGGCGGTGTTCATTAACAATAATACACTACATGACACTACAATCTGAACAGACTCCAGAAAACTAGGCATCATACACATGCAGACTTTGTAAATGGTTACACAGAAAAACTGGGCATCGTGCACTAAATGACTGAGGATCAGACATTACTGGACTTTCAAGTCATGCCAAACACAACATGTCAAACAGCTAATGTAGAAATGTGCCTCATTGCTAGGAGATGCGTGACAAAAGAAAACAATGTGTTCTAAAATTGGCACAAAATAGTCAAACTTCAACTGGATGGAATCATAGTATGAAGATTAAAAATCAGAGTCTATGCAGAGTCTATCATACATTGCACAATCTTCGGTGAAATCGGCAGACTAACTATGATTTTGGTAACTAACTTTAACTAACTAACCTAACTAACGAACTGCAAATCAGGCCAAAAAAATCATTTTTGTCTAAATTATTTTAAAATAAAACACTAAAAACAAAAATCAATCATTTTAAATGATTGCATCACAAAATTATCATTTTACAGTATGAAAAATAATTATTCATTTTGAGATTCAATATATTTATACATTTAATATATTAATATCTATAGAATATATTTTTAAAAAGCCGATAATCAATATAGTACCAATATATCATACTAACAAACATGTTACAGCATGTAAATTACACATATTTTAAATTTGCATGCTTTTATTATGAAATTCACTGTATTTTGTGTCTCAGGCCAGCTAACCCACTGTATCAGATGCCCTGTGGCATATCATGCCAATGATTACTGCATACCTGCTGGCAGTGTCACACTCACTGACAGCAACATAGTGTGTCCCAATCACTTCACACCAAGAAAAGGCTGCCGCAACCACGAGCATGTCAACGTCAGCTGGTGCTTCGTCTGCTCAGAAGGTTAATTCAGCTGCCTTGAACACCAATTTCCATATTAATTTGCACCTCTGATTTTATGTAC
This sequence comes from Tor tambroides, assembly GCA_021397915.2. NCBI lineage: Eukaryota > Metazoa > Chordata > Actinopteri > Cypriniformes > Cyprinidae > Tor > Tor tambroides. The sequence goes on along the minus strand of JAFVLL020035491.1, from coordinate 34,918 downwards.
AATAAACCATTTCTTTCACATGGCTTTAGAAATCTTTGATGATTTTTTCAATTCAGCTTAAAGGGGTCATTGGATGCAAAATTCACTTTACAAGTTGTTTGAACATAAATGTGTGTTGGGAGTGTGTGCACACATCCAGCCTACAATGATGAAAATCCAGCCAGTGTTTTTTTTTTAAATCCCTGATTTTAAAGTCCCCTTTCTCAAATCAGGCTGTTCTGAGATTCCTGTCAGAATGACGTAGTTCTGCACTGGCCGCTACCACGATAGTTGATTGACAAGGCCGTCTTACCTGTCGACTCCGGTGCAGGGGAAGACAAGAATGTCTCCGATTAAGCTATTGAGGTGTTTTGTTGTTGGATGTACTAATGAATATAGCAGTCGTCATTTACTCCCTACATCTGAGCCGCTGAAGACGCAGAGGATTAACGTTACTTTCGTTTTGAAGGGAATGCACCGATCCCCAATCTGCCTAAATGCGTTTATGTTCGCGTGAATCATTCATGATCCAGCTTCATCTACAGAAGAAGTGAGTATAAGGGTTTTTTATGAATCTTTGTAAATCGTCTTTCCTAATAATGTGCTAGTTAGCCAGTTTCACGGCTGAAGTTTATAGTCTGCTCGTCACTCCACAGAAGAGAGAGGCGGGGTCAGCAGAGCTCATTAGCATTTAAAGCAACATGGATTAGAATGGCTTGCTGAAAACAGAGCTGATTTTGACAGGGTAAAAACGGTGTTTTTTACACTACCATTGAGAAATTTTAACCAAAGTATCTAAAGAATCATATCAACTTGCAAAATGGGCATCCGATGACCCCTTTAAAGAGTGTCACGTTCACTTTATATGACCTTATCAGAAACATTTCCTCATCCAAAACACTTCCTCTCTGTATCTGGATCACTTTTCTCTACAGGAGGTAGTCTGCTGTGTTGTGAGTCATGTCCTGCGGCGTTTCACCGAGAGTGTCTGAACATTGACATGCCAGAAGGCAGCTGGTACTGCAACGACTGTCGTGCTGGAAAGAAACCGCACTACAAGGAGGTAGTGTGGGTAAAAGTTGGTCGCTACAGGTCAGCAACCACAGAAACCACTCTTAACTTCTTAACATTTACTGTCATCAATTCCTGGCTTTTGCAATCATTGTACACAACAGTTTCTGCTCTACTGTTTGATAGATGGTGGCCGGCAGAGGTTAGCAATCCCAAAGACATTCCTGAGAATATCCTACGCATGAGACATGATGTCGGAGAGTTCGCGGTTCTTTTCTTTGGCTCTAATGACTACCTGTGGACTTACCAAGCGCGTGTTTTTCCTTACATGGAGGGCGATGCCAACAGTAAAGAGAAAATGGGAAAGGGAGTTGACTCTACTTATAAGAAAGGTATCTTTTGTAACTAATTTCATTTTGCTTTTGCTATCGGTAAGTGATCAGATTAACATTTTTAGCTCAGTGAATTTGATATATAAAATTATAGGTATAAAATTACCTATACCAATAAATGATAAAATTGTGGCTGATAACCAATATGGTACAAATATATTGTGCATCCCTTAAAAAAAAAATCCTATGGACTTACACTGAAAAAGAGAATCGAGGGCTCAGACTTGGGGCAACCACCTAGAAACTGCATATAAAACTCTAAATGCTAAAACTCGTGGAACTTCTTACCAGCTGCATAGAAATGCCTTGACAAGCATTCACAACACCCTAGCATCCTGAAGGCAACTCGTGTTAAAATGAAATTGTATTATGTGGTTCTTGGTGTTGCTCGAATCAGTGCTCAAATGAAAAATGATTGCTGAAATCCAAATGTTCAATGTGGTTCAGCATTAGAAGAAGCTGCAGTAAGGTTCAAAGAACTGCAAGCCGAGAAAGAACTACGGCAGCTGCAGGAGGACCGACGAAATGACAAGAAACCTCCACCATACAAACATATTAAGGTACATGGTCCTACGAGATACACTATGACAGGGCTGTCCAAACTCGGTCCTGGAGGGCTGGTGTCCTGCAGAGTTTAGCTCCAACCCTAATTAAACACACCTGAAGCAGCTAATCAAGCTCTTACTAGGCATACTTGAAACTTCCATGCAGGTGTTTTTGAGGCAAGTTGGAGCTAAACTCTGCAGGACACCGGCCCTCCAGGACCGAGTTTGGACAGCCCTGCACTGTGAGATTGATTGCTAGCTTTATATAATGTCGTTACGAGTCCTAACCAGGTCAATCTCTTAGGTGAACAAACCAATTGGCAAAGTGCTGATCATTTCAGCAGACCTTTCGGAAATTCCTCGCTGCAACTGCAAAGCGACGGATGAGAACCCCTGCGGTATGGATTCAGAGTGCATCAACCGCATGCTGCTGTACGAGTGTCACCCACAGGTGTGTCCCGCAGGTGAGCGCTGCCAGAACCAGTGCTTCACCAAACGACAGTACTGCCAGGTGGAGATCTTCAGAACGCTGTCTCGAGGTTGGGGGCTGCTCTGTGTTCACGACATCAAAAAGGTATTTAAATGACATGTTTTTTTTTGTTTTTTTTCCAAAACCTGAACTGATTTCAGATGTTCTTCATGTGCAGGGACTCCATTAACCATCATTAGGGGATTCTGCACCAGAGGAACGTTTTTATAGTTACCATAACTATTGGTGGAAGTACCGCTTTTTAGCATCTTCACACTGTAGGAACTGGAAACAATTTTAGTTATCAGAACGCCTTTTGGGGGACTAAATTATCTCCTGCTTTAGAGTAGGGTTCAACCCAACACAATAGAAACTACCAGAGACGTAAGTGTACGTTGATTGGCCATATGAAACACTGGTACCCGCCATTTTTAAAAAGCCGTGTAAACACACAGTTTACATTTACTTACTGCATTAACTAACACCACAAACATGGAAAACAGTGATGGACAGACGCCGCAGTAAAGGCACTTCTCCATCCTCCAGTTGTTGACATTGTTGAATGCTGCGCCTATAAATGACGCCGCTCTTGGTCGACTTGCGTCACTTCAGAGTTCCTACTGGTGGTGCGAATGCAACCAGGAAAATGGTCCTATTTCTCAGGGGACTGCCCTGCTGGCTAGTTCCTATAATTGAGTTCCTATAACTACCCGGTGTGAAAGTCCGTTTCTTACGTGCCACTCAAACAAAAGCCGAAAGCATACTTCCCTGTCTGTTTTCAGCACAGTCTGCTGATGTCTGATTTTTGTGTTCGTGCAGACTTGCGTGAACAAGAATGCATGTGATAGTGCTTTAAACAGTCAAAACAAAGGTCCATTAGCTAGTGCATACACACCAAATGTGTCCATCCATGCTCACTGTCGGTAGAGTATACTTTGAAGGGCTTGAGTGCTCAACTGTGCACAAGATGGAGCAGAAGATGAAGTATACCAGATCTTAAAGGGATATTCCACCCCAAATAAAAAATAAATTCTCTCATTGATTACTTATCCTTACAATGCCCCAAATGTATATGACTTTCTGTCTTCAGATGGACTACTTATTTAAAAAAAATAATAATCTATCTCTGTGTATTCCCCCCCCCCAGACTTTATTTAACTATAAACCATTGCTTCCGGCCAACTGGCACACACAGGTCCAATAAGAGCTCCATGAAGCTCCATTTGAGCTCATGTATGACAGTTTAAAAAGGATTTAAAATATTAATATCTTTTTTTACACACACCCATTGTTTTGCTTGTATAGATTCCTGCCATGTTCACTTGTGAATGTTGAGTTTTTTGAAGTGACAATTTTTTATAAAAATCTTTGTGTTCATCTGAAGAAAGAAAGTCTTATACAACTGGGATGGCATGAGGGTAAGTAAATAATGAGGGAATTTTCATTTTTGGGTTGAATATCCCTTTAATGCTCACAGTTGATGCTTAGCATGATGTAAATCTGACAATATTATAACAATATAATTGCTTCTCTTGCTCTAATCACACAAAAACTGTTCAGTTCTAGAGTAAAAATAACCTGATTTTTTTATATTAAGCATTAGAATTTCTCCATACATAGGCTATTTCTACAACGTCTATTTCTCTCCTCCCTCTTAAAATATATCTACAGAGAGCCAGTGTGGATCTAGATATAATTAGCTTTAGTTTGTCCAGTCTGCTTTCTAACAAATTCTTTGTTTTTATTGCTCAACCCAAGGGAGGATTTGTTAACGAATATGTTGGAGAGGTGATTGATGAGGAAGAATGTCGTGCCCGGATTAAACATGCTCAGGAGAACAATATCGGCAATTTCTACATGCTTACATTGGACAAGGTGAGATTTTAAAACTACAACACTTGTTTCGTTATTTGTGATTTCTATTATGGGAAACATAATATGTTGCTTTGTGGTTTCTGGAAGGATCGAATTATTGATGCCGGGCCCAAGGGAAATGAAGCCCGTTTTATGAACCACAGTTGTCAGCCAAATTGCGAGACTCAAAAATGGACTGTCAACGGAGACACACGTGTTGGGCTTTTTGCGCTTACAGATATCCCTGCTGGTAAGTCAAATTTCATTTTTATGTAGAAAACATTGGAGTGCAGCCTTGCATTTAAACATTTTGCAAAACATTTAAGTGCTGATGTTTTCTTCCAAGGCACTGAGTTAACATTCAACTATAACCTTGAGTGTCTGGGCAATGGGAAGACGGTGTGCAAGTGTGGTGCATCTAATTGCAGTGGATTCCTGGGAGTGAGGCCAAAAGTAAGGAGCTGATCCCATGGTGTTAGCTTTTATATTGTATAATATCATGCCATTGCTAATTGATTTGACCAATATTTTTTTCTTGGGATTATAAATATTTCAGAATGATTATTATTATTATTATCATTTTAAAAAAATACTGGGAAAACCAATTATTGATCTATACATATATCAATTAAATCTAGACCAATTATCAATCTATGAACAAAAAAAAAAAATTGAAAACTTCACATTCATAATAATAATTATTATTGTCATTATTAATAAAAGAAAAAAAAAACACAGGGGGAACCAATAATCTGTCTATAGCAAAATTAAAAATTAAAAATAATAATAAAATAAAACATTTAACCTTTACAGGACACTATAGCAAAAATATCTATAATTTATATTTAATTATGTAATGTAATTTTTCACAGCAGGGTCAATATCACCATAGAGTGCCTTTCAACCCTCACAATACTCAAAAAAATTGGTTTTAATTTCCCATTCGCTTTATGTCATGTCATAAATAGTAGACACTCAGGTACTATAGAAAAATATTAGCTGAGCTCCCACACATTTTTTTTTTTAGATAATTATGGGTCATTATTCAAAGCATAAACCATAAGATATGTCCACCCTGTCATGGACATATTACTGTTAAATACATTTTCATTGCAATATTAAGATGCAAATTATATTTTCTGAAAGGTATGATGTCCCTTTACTAAACAGGGTTATTTGTTTGCTTTCAAATTATAAATACATAAGATTTTATGTAAATCATGTGTTTTTAAAGAAACTCATACAATTCGCACATGTATTTTTTCTTATTTGGAGAAAACTGTGATATTTGGATGCAGTTTTTTGTTTGCATGTTATTGCCCCCACACCTAGCTATTGAACACACTGGATTATATAGATATGATTGAATTATTATTTAAAATATTATAGTAAAATATCAAGATGACAGGGTGGACCAGCATATGATGGGATGGACACATAATGCAGAACACACAAAGCATGACAAAATATGACAATGAAACATTTATTCATCTTCGGAAAAAAATAAAATAATAATAATAAATAATATAATTACATCCTCGATCACATTGATATATATACCCCCCCCCCCCCCCATTCATTTTAGTTTTTAGCAATATTAACTACAAATGAATGCTATGTTCACCCTGTTATGTGTCATGAGTCTAAGTGGCAACGACAGGGTGGACATTTTGAGCTTCAATTAGCATATTAGCTTACAACAAACTGTGACTAGCTAAATAGTTAGTCTGGTTGTTGAAGAGAATTTGGTATATTTAAACTTACATATTTTGAAAATACTGTATTCTAATCACTTCTGGCATATTTTATGCCGACAGGGTGGACATGTTAAGCTTTGGCAAAGCAAGTAAGCAAACTCATACAAAGAAAATTTGTCAATTGAAAAGTCACCAACACGCTCAGCTCAGCCGTTGAAATTCCCGCCACTGAAGAGACAAAAAAATCTGTTGTCCTGATGTCACTAAAGGGGATGGCCTTTTCTTAAAGGGGCGGATTCCCCAACATGACAGGGTGGACAACCATTCAAGGGACATGGACAAACTCTTCTTTTTTATTAAATAAAAATATTGTTTTTATTACCAAATGATCAATACACTCAAATTGAGTAATCTCAAAATTTTTAAATGTTATGATTTGACAATATTCTACTATCATTCAAATTTAATGAGCAGTGCATAGGACATAGCAAAATAACATGCATCCTTTACACCAAAAAAAAAAGTAAATGCTTTTGTTATTTTTATGTTATCATGGCAAATGAGTTATGTACAGGACACCAAAGTGCACCCTACAGTGATACTGACCCAGCAACGTTTTTTGTATCTAAAGCATATTTTCTGCTTCGATAAGTGATTGTAAATAGACATCAACTCTGTGTCTATCAGAACAACCCCCCATCAGATGATAAAGGCCGTAAGATGAAGAAGAAGTCTCAGATGAAGCGTAAATCCCAGCAGGAAGTAATCAAGGAGCGAGAAGATGAGTGCTTTAGCTGTGGAGATGGAGGACAGGTTGTGTCCTGTAAGAGGCCGGGCTGTCCTAAGGTTTACCACGCCGACTGCCTCAGTCTCACCAAGAGACCTGCAGGTCAGTCTTGAAGTAGTCTCAAACACGGACCACTCACTGTCCATAAAGGCAATAGTGATATAATAAATGAAGTTCATACATGATCGTGCGTTATGCGTTGTGAAATCATAGGACAGTTTTCTGTGAGGAACAGATGAAATTTAAGTTAATATTTTCTGTAAATTAAGACAAAATGATGCTCAACATCAATTAGCAGCTCACTGGAGGGGAAGATTATAAGTGAATAACTTGTTTTGCATTTCAGGGCGTTGGGAGTGTCCTTGGCATCAGTGTGACTTGTGTGGGCAGGAAGCAGCTTCCTTCTGTGAGATGTGCCCTAGCTCCTATTGTGTCGAACATCGAGATGGCATGCTTTTCATATCCAAACTGGATGGCCGCTTGTCATGCAGTGAGCATGACCCCTGCGGCCCTGAGCCCCTGGAGCCTGGCGAGATCCGGGAATACCCCCCGGAACTCATGACAACATACCCTATAAACTTCATCAGAGCTGCCAAAACCAAATCCACAACCCTAAACACTACGGCTGTCCCGCAGGCTCCCTCTCCCTCTGATGTAGCCCCTCAGGTGTCCTTTAGCCCCTCCAGAAGCCCTCCACCAATTGACATCTCTTTAAACTGTGCATATTCACCAATTTCTCCCTATGAAGAAGAAAAAGCAGAAGAGGAAGAAAGTTTGATACAATTAGAAGGGGATGGTGAGAAGAGCGTAACTGAAGATAATTCGGAACGATTGAGGATAAAGAAGAAAACCGAAGTATGAAGGTTTAATCGATTGAAGCAAACTGACCTGAGGTTTACATTTCCCAACAAACCTCTTTATAGCCATGCTTTCACTACTTTCGCTGAGGCTATATGATGTAAATTAACTTTTCACTACAACATACTTGAAGATGGTACACAGAACGGTTTGCATTCCTGTCAGTAATCCCTTTGATGAAGACGACATAGACTGATGAAGATGACAATGTTTTCGAAAAAATGGTTTCAAACACTGATTATACAGAACGACGTCATGCAATATCAGATTGTAGCCAATGTCACGTTTTTTCTTGCTACATCTGGGACTATGAAAGATGTTGAACATCCCCAAAAAGCAACAATGAAGAGAAAGAAGATATAGTATTTAGGGAAGGGAATATATTTTTCCTTGGAAATTCCATTGCCTTCTTCAAGTCAAATAATAATGACTATAAACTCATTTACCAAAATTCATTTGTGCTGTATATTTGCTCTGTGAGCAAATGGTACAGAATTTAAGCTTAGGGGAAATTTTACTATTGAGTAAGTGATTCATATACACTGCCTCGTCAAAAAAAAAAAAGTTACTGAATACTGAAGAGTCTAGGATTGGGTAATTATTGCTGGGATTAATATATTTCTGGCATGTTGTATGTTTGGCAACAATTCTTTAAACCCTAACTGATGCACTGCACAGTTTTTATTTCGAAAGATGTACACTTGTCCATATTCCTGGATGACAATGTCAAGGTTCATTGGGCCCAAACTGCAAAGATTGGTCACCACAGAATTGTTGCCAAACATATAACATGCCAGAAACATACTAATCATTGAAGTAATATTTAAATCCTAAAATCTTAAGTACTTGCTTATTTAAATCCAGACAGAGACTTTTTTTGACCAGGCAATTTATTAAAGCCCAAAGTATACTTTGGTTTTTACGCAAAGGCTATATGCATACAGTGCGCGTCTTGTAATTTCATCATCTGCACGGTACGCATGCACTGTACATGTGCAGACCCGTTTTTGTAACTTGCACATTACTAATTATTTGGTACACAAGGTGGCAACATTGGGCTAAACCATTGTTTCAAAAAAGAAGCATAGGAGACTTTAGGGGGTTAAAGATACACACAATCCTAATTTAAAATAGTACAAAGAGATTTTATCATTTCTAGAGAGAAATAGCACGGAGAAATGTGTTCATGTACGCTATCAAATGAAGCTCATTTTGAAAGGCTGTGGCAGTACACACACACTAAGCATTTGCGTCAAAACTGAAGTTTACTTTGGACTTAAGAGTGCAGTAAATTGTGATTGTAATTAATAAGATTAAAATATCCTAGCCAACTGTTATAAATAACTTGAAGACTATCATTTTGAAGCACTTTTGTATAATAGTCCAAAATTTGCCTGCTAATATGTTAAGACAAAAGCAGAATATTTACAAGTATGCTTATAATTTATTTTAGATCATTTAGGAAATTCCCAGAATTGTCTTTGAATTAATCTTTGCCAAACTGGCACAAGATCCAGAAGAGTTTGATGCAGTCTACAAAGAAAGTGTTCTGATTGATCGTATCCACTGAGGAGACAGATATTCCCAAAATTCTTTGGTGTAAACTATGCTGTGAATTTAAAGGTGAACTGTGTGGTTTTTTTAAACACTTGTGGCATCCAGCAGTTACAAAACTTTCAAACAAACAGGAAGTCCTGTCCCAACTTACACCAGTCATTGAGAAAGTGCAACTATGTACTAGGTCTCTTAACTGAACTAGTCAGATGAGTCTGTTCTATCTTGCTGTATATATTTTTTTTATACATTAAATCTATATGGAAGAAGATAACAGGCTTTGCAAGCCTGATAATTAAATACTCCCAGTCAAGTCTTTGGCATTTAGTGAATTCATGTTAAATTTTCCATAAAGGCTGATATCTTAAAAGATGTTCAACATACAATTTGAACTGAAACCTTGTAGTGTAAAACACTTAATTGGCAACTAAAGCCCTCTATAGTCTTCTGTGAAGCTAATGTATAGGACAAATGATTGTGGCTTGTTGCATGTCTACACTCCTGAAATTTCTCTGCTGGTTTTCCTCACCCCATCTAACTGATCAAGTGTTCTTCATAATGAACAGCATTTCATTTTTTTTTTCTTAAACTGTATTTATGTATATAATTGCACTTAATAGTTTTAACGCTGCTCTAAGAGTCATTCCACTTCAGTATATTTCAGGCAAAAGGGGAAAAAAATAAAAAATCTGTTGCCTTGTTAGAGAGTTTAATTGTGCTGTAGTGCTTTGTACAGAATAAACAACAGTACACACTTGTTGCTTCTTTGCTGCTGTTTTTACCACCTCTGTAAATACTGTGATCAAAATTGTACTTTTCAAATAGATTTATTGCATTAATGAAATGTGAGTAGAACTGTTGAACTGTAAATCTCACAAAACTCTCAACAAATGTTTGGGTGATACTTCACCCCAAAATAAAAACAAATTATATTTTGTACAAAGAAAATGAAGTCTATTTTGAGGATAATTAAAGTGTTTTGAATTGCAACATTAATTGCATGACAATTAGGCACATTTCCACATGCAACTGTCTAGTCACTACTGTAACAAAAGCTTAAATAACAATAATAACAATAATAGTTGTTGTATCCAGACAGGATCATTTTATTTCTGCATTACAGTAATGGGAATTTTATGGAGAATTTGGGGCAATTGTCATGAAATTAATGCAAAAAACTAATTCTTGCAACTAATTTCATTTTCTTTGTGCAAAAGAGCCTGAATGTGCAGAGAGTTTCTAATTTGATTCCATTTCAGATAATTTCATTCAATAATTTCACTTTAATTTCTATGCAATCTAGGCTGAAGCTTTTTTAAACATTTTCATACATATACACACATACATACATATACATATACACATATATATATATATATATATATATATATATATATATATATATATATATATATATATATATATATATATATTTTAAAGGTCGCACACTGAGGACACATAATTTTTCAAAATATTCATAATCAATGAATTCCAGTCCTCTGATGTGTTACACTAAATGGTAATGTTATTTTGGTGAGAGAGTACCTTACTCTCTTAAAAAAAAAAAAAAAAAAAAGGAAGCAAGAATAGGCAGCAAAGGATGAATATGATATGTAGAAAAAAAATCCATGAATTTAAGTTATTACTTCTCAGAGGTCTAAGATACATTTACAGTATTAACAAGCAGGCTGCACACACGCTTGATATTTCATTATTCCAATATCTGGCAGTCTTAAATGACTTGGTCTGCTTTGCTTATACTATTTTGATACATTTAAACAAAATATGCAACAGCTGTTTAAGATCACATGCTTATGTTTTTTTTTAATGTAATTTCACAGTAAAATGTAACAAAGTAATATAATATTGTCCTTCTTTCCTGTAGGACAACCAGTGAAAATGGCACAATATCAGGATCTCTCTGGAATGACGTAAAATATACAAAATTTCACAAGAACCATATTTTTAGCTACAGGCCTTGTTCAGCAGTATTTAATACAGGCACAATATGAACCGAGAGCGAACTAAGGCTGTATGTACAAAGTATGCACAAACATTTTCACAAGTGACAAGTTAGTGTCCCAGTTTACAATATCTTACCCAAATTGCATTGAAAATTAAATAATAGTAAAAATAACATTGTAAACATTAACATCACATTCATCAAATGCTGCAAATTGACTTGCTTTTGGAACACGGTAAGATACAGGAAGCTATGGGCTCCATTACCAAACACAGCAAACTAACTGAAACGCTTGAGGTTTTTTTTGTCGTTGTTGTTGCTGAGTTGATACTCCTGCATATCAGATTAATCATGATATTATAAATGCCTCAAGTAACTATGGTTATTAGCCTTTGACATTTTGACATCAATTTTTCAGCTTCATAACAATTTAAGAACATACTAACTGGAAACTGTCTTTTACTTGCACTATGTAATTTTCCACTCCATCAAAATCTAAATCTTTATCATTACTGGTCTCAGATCTGTGAAAACTGAAACTTGACATATGAACATATGGACATATGAAACTAAATTGTTCATACATGAGTGCAGTGCGATAAATGAAGGGTGTAAACATTACGATCCTCAAAAGATCTATAAAATGGAGACACTTTAAATCATAAAAGGTGATAAATCACTCAAGGCATTGTTTGGGAAAATTGGCAACGATCACCTCCATGCAATGGCATCTGTCCCTAAAGCTTGCTTTGTGTCTTGTCTTTTTGGTAAAACGGATTGCCATGCACTGTTAATATTTGCTTGAGCCAACATTCTCAGGTCCAAAAAAAAATAAAATAAAATAAACATGTTCCTGATAAAGAAAAGAGTTCATTGCTTGAACACTGGAAAAAGTGGAATCCTTCATGTTCTACTGCACACCAGAAAAAACAAAAAAACAAAAAAAACAAATCATAAAAGAAAAAAGGAAAGAGCAAAAAAAAATTCCAGCTGATGCTTTGAGGAGTATAAAAGATGGTGAGCCTCCAGTCATCCCAAAATAGATCATATGATACAGCAGTTTTTCCTGTGATAGGTCAGTTATGGCAGCAGTTGTCAAAATAAGAGTCCTTCTTTTGCCCAAGATCCACCCCCTTCTCCTCTGTGAGGATACAATACCAAAATAAATACATAAATCCAAATAGGAACAATAATCACATTATTGTATCAATTCTATAATATTATTTACATTCCTAAATAAAATTGTTATTAAATGCATACAGAATTTGATGCTTAATATTTCTATCCACTTTATTTTGCAACGCAGAAGTAAGCTATTGTCTTTGAGTGTGTGAGACTTCTGATACATTAGCAGCTATAGGATAATAACTAGAGGAGTAAAGTGCAGTAAACTGGCCAATTGGCCGCACATTTTTACATTAAAAATACGGTGGACAATACGGCTGAACAACAGCTAATATGATTTCCTATTAATACTGTTAAAAATACACAAGAACATGTGTGTACATCTGTTTTTGGAAGCAAATCTGTTATACAATAACTATTAGGCACTATTAAGCCTGTGTAGGTTAGGTCGTTGAATTGGTTGTGGGCTGCTAATGCTAAAGGGTGCACCTTTGTTTCCTCACAAAGATGGTCCTTGCAAGCAGTTTGCTTCATCTATTGTCATTGTAATGACAAACATTTGTGCTTTTCATGCTTATGCGAAGCAACAAGTAACTGAGAGAGTGCTACATTTGTTAACAGGGCTTGAAAAGCCTTGTACATGAAACACACAGACCCAGGTATAAAGTGTAAAATAAGTGTTTTCTTTAAAGTTTCACTTTACAGCGATTTCTCACCTTGCATGAACTCTAAAGCACAGCTACTGAAATCTTCAGCCACTTTCTGAAACACCTCATCTGTATTAAAAAAAAAAAAAAAAGAAGTGAAACTTCTCGGTATCTAATTGCGTGTTACACAAAAACAGTGCTCAATAGAGCAGATAAACTGAAGCATCACTTACCGACATTTTTTCCCGTTTTGCTGGAGGTCTCGAAATGTTGTGCACCTATTTCTGTAAATGTTAAAAGTTCATGTTGTTTTATTGAAATGCTTTGTAATAGTTGCACACAGAAAACAAAAACAGCTAAATACATGCTTACCATCTGCAAAGTCTTGAACATCGTGGTAGTCTACTTCCCGCACACTTCGATCAGCCTCAATGAGGTCACTCTTGGTGCCACACAAATATATCTTGCAGTGCTGAAAATAAAATAATGCGTCCATAAAGTTGTGCTGAAGTTGTGCTCATGTTTTTGTGAGATGTGGGTTTATTTTACCTCTTCACAGTTCTGCAACTCCTTCACCCAGAACCTGGCCCTTCCGAAACTGCTGCTGTCAGTCAAGTCTAAGGGTGATCGTGAAAAACAGACATGAATCTAGGATAAAAATGTGATCTTTTCAAACTTTTTCACTTGTGAAAAGGCTAATTTGCTTCTGATTTTTCCATGTACACTACTGTTCAAAAGTTTGTTTGTTTTTTTGAAAGAGAGAAATTAATACTTTTATTTATGTTTTTGTTATACTCAAACTGTTGAATGGTAGTGTTTTTAAAAAAATATTTAAAAATATTAAGTATGATATTATAACAACAAAATTAAATAATTCTTTCCAGATTTTATTATTATTATCATATATCTAAAAAACTAAACAGAGTAGTTTCAAATAAAATAGTATTAAAATAACCAAATAAAATAAATTAATTTAAAATTTTGGGCCAATCTTTAAAATGTAGAATGAAATCGTAACATCATTTGAATTGAAAAAATTAAATAAAATAAAATATCTCAAGGGCACATTTTACATTTGACAGTCCAAAAAATATGTTGAGAAAAAAATGTTTTTTGTTTGTTTTTTTTAGCCCCTGATTTTTAATCAATCACATGAACTGCCTAGCAGGACTTGTAACTACTGTAATTTGTCCACAGGGTGAGCAAGCATGAGCCATTTCCTTGCTCAGTGTCACCTGACTGCTAGACTGAGCTGGTACATGCTGCACTTTGGATTTCTTTCCGACAAAAAAAAAAGAGAAACACTTCCTGTCAAACTGCAAAGAGGGATATACCATAGCAGACAATGGCAGCACGGGCTCCTCTGTAATAGATTCTGCTCATAGCTTCATAGCGTTCAGACCCAGCAGTGTCCTAAGATCAAAGGAAACACGTGAAGTCACAAATGAGTGGTTGATCAGCATATATAAAGTCCAAAGTAACTACACTTACCCATATTCCCAGAGTAACCACCTTGTCACTGACATTGAGGGCTTTTGCAACAAACGCAGCCCCTATAGTCTTAATGAGACAAAAACAATTTATTAAAAAACACATATATATATATACACACACACAAACACATAAAGCCTAGAATCATCATAACAGGTCATCGTGAAAAAGCCATTGACATCCATGGAAGGTGACTTTACCTGTGGAGCAGGTTTATAGTATGTGACGCATGATTAGAGATTGCTGATAGCCAGTCAAACTTACAACATACACAAAAGTATCTTTAATGAAAACAAACTATCACAGAAAATGGTCAATTAGCCTACTTCTAATGGACTTCTCAATGGTACTTCTAAAGGCTGCTATGCTAACACATACTTACATTTTGATATGGTCCCACAAGAAACCGGCGATGTACATATCTTTCCACCAGACTGGTTTTACCCACACTCTCCTTACCAAGCATGACCACCTTAGCATCCACTCGCATGGCAGTCATGATTATATGGATTTGTTGAAAAAGACACTATAAATATAAACATATAAGTTTATATAATATATAAGGCATATTACAACTAGATAGATACTGTATAGACAGTATCATCCTGGAAAACAAAAGTCTGATTAATTGTATTTAATGTGCACTTTTATTGCAAAACAAATAAATAGAGAGAGCTGTACTATTTATAGCTGTAGGTAATATACTAATGAAATAAAATGCCACTTAGGTGTACTTTCATGACTGTCGTTGACTGACATACTAAAGCACATGTAAAGTATTTGGGTTACTTTAAAGTGACAATTTTACCTGTAGTATGCCATTTAATATTACATAATATTACACAATCATAATTGCAAAAAAATTTATAATTACAAAAATATTTAAATACATGACATTCAAATTTATATAAAAATGACATTAAATGCAAATAACATGTAGTTAAGTGTTTGAAAGCATTACGTTCAGTTAGAACGTAAGTATAGCCTTTTGAAGTATATAAAAAACACTCTTTTTAAAAGTACACTTAAGTGTTGTGTTTATAAGATTTCTAGCACTACTACATCTATAGAGCTAGCTTTGGCTAATAACGCAGTCTCAGTATATCAAATAAAATATTATCCATATGAAACACACTAGAGGTTAACTGGCGTTCTCGCATTTGTTCACTTACCTAGGCTTTCGGTGTATCTGTTGACGGGATTTCAGAGTTCCAGAGCGACTCTACAGACAGATAAATACTGTAACTGGGTGGCTAATGGTTTAGTTAGCAATCCACACTGATGTTCCACAAAAGCTCATAATAGTAAAATTGAAGACTACTTGACGTGTAAACACATAGGCAGCGAGTCACAAGTCACATCGAACTGAAGACACGTTCAAAAAAAAAATGTTCAGTGATATGTTGAACGGTTTTCAATCTAATACGACAGAAGAGAGCAGCTTAGCTTTCAACATCACTAAATACAGCAGAGCTAACGTTAGAGAACGTCCAAGCCATGTTTCCCCGTTTACATGGAGAAAAAAAAAATCTAACAGTTACAGTAAATGGGCTGACAAATGTTATGTATTCGGTCAATGAGGAACTGTTGTGTGTATGGCTAGCTGGAATAAACTAGTGTGTGTTTTTTTTTTGTTTATGTAGAGGAGGATGTGACTTCACCATAGCCAGTGGTTGTGTTCCAAATAGCGATGCACGAATCATTTAAGAATCAATCTTCTGAGTCGAACCTTTTCAATGAACTGGTTGAACATTTGTTGACGGATCAGTGTGAATCGGTTCCAGCGAATCGCAGAAGTGTCAAGAGTAAAACGTACTGGAAATATGTTCACAACTTCATTTAAGAGAGAGGAATTTTCTAAATAGCATGTTGTTAAATATGGAAATTAATTTGAGTATTGTCAAAGTCTTTGGTATTGTTTAATTTAAATGCTAATTACATTTAGTCTCAATATAACCTTATTTTCACAAGTTGAAACGTGGTTGTAAGAAACTGAACATGGACACGTTACATTTCAATAAATGCCTGGTAACGAAACGTAATTTATCGCTTGTAATATGCCGCGACGTCTCTCAAACTGCTCTGAATTAAACTCTTCGAAAGAATCGATTCGCGGAAATGATTCGGACGTCCTTTTACTACAGGCACGTGCTTACATTTTGGGCCCGTTTAATGTCTAAGCCGCTGCTGATTTGCTGCTCGATTCACTTGGCGCGTGACAGTTTGCTGAGTATTTGATTATCCCCCTGTGGTTGGCTGCTTGTCTCTGCCACTCAAGGTTTCTTCATCCAGATTGGCTGCTCTGCTTCGGCACCGCCTAAGTTTGCCAAAATGCTGTCTAGGTAGGCAGCTCACTACGTTTTGAAACACAACCCGAGGAGAATCAGAGCTCGTGAAAATGGCGTCTCCGAAAACAGTGCCTAAAGATGCCCAGGTAAATAATGCTTTAGAAACTGTTTTGTCTCCGTGTTGTGCAACATTTATTCTTTTTAAACCATAGCGATTAGAGCAGCATGTTTAAAGAGCGACTATGTATTTTATTCATCATATACTTCTTTGTGCACACACACCTGCGTTAGCACGCTAACTGGTCCACTGCAATGCATTTGAATTCGCCGCGGTTATAACAGAATGTGTTATACTTTACCGTGTTTTTATGAATTAAAAGGTTTGTTTTAAAAATTAAAATGTATTCATGATTAGTGCGTTAAAAAGTTTGCTTAGATACTTGCTGGTCCATCGCTGCATGGTAATTTAATATACATGATATTTTCCTTTTTTATATATTTATTTTTTGTTATTATCTTCAAAGGTTATGATGCAGATTCTTAAAGACATGGGGATCACGGAGTACGAGCCCAGAGTGATCAATCAAATGCTGGAGTTTACATACAGTAAGTTAATATGACTTTAACATATTGTTAAATGCTTTGACAAACTCCATCAGTTACTGTTCTGTACTAGTAAGTCATCCAATAACATTTTAAAATTCACGGACTTGTTTTTTTGTTTTTTTTTATCCTCAGGATATGTAACAACTATTATTGAAGATGCAAAAATATATTCCACCCATGCCAAGAAGTCCAATGTGGATGCAGATGATATAAGGTTAGCAATCCAGTGTCGAGTGGATCAGTCGTTCACATCTCCTCCACCACGAGATGTAAGTTGTTCTTCTTGACTTACTTTTTTTAATTCATAAAGCATTTGTGACTTCTGATAATTAATAGTTGGTCCATGGTTTCAGTTTCTGCTGGACATTGCAAGGCAGAAGAACCAAACTCCTTTGCCCCTGATCAAACCATACACAGGACCACGTCTTCCACCAGACCGCTACTGTCTCACCGCACCAAACTACAGACTGAAGTCCTTGCAGAAAAAGGTATTATTTTAAATAATATGTGATACTATACAGTTTTTGTATTTGGGTCTAAAATTTGGATTAGCTGACCTAGGGATTCCTGATAACAAAGTCTTGTGATGTATTACTACTGTTATTGTACCTGTAAAGCAATGGTTCTCAAGTAGATCCTATATTTTTTTATTTTTTTATTTTTTTTTTTATTTTTTTTTTTAAAAACCGATAAG